>WYDI02023133.1:13621-37775 GCA_009867235.2 Psittacus erithacus
CTGAAAGTCAAAACCACAGCACTGCACCAGCTACCAAGAAGGAGAAAAATGACTGCTACTGCTGAACCCAGGACACTGCACTTGTTTCTCTTTTGCTACTCATAGCTGTTGCCAGAGGGGGTTTGCCGTGCATCAGGGCTTTCTGAAGATGGCCTCACACCAGACACTTCTCCTGTGCCTTAAATGGCAGCAACTGGTTTAGGAGCATGCCCTGACACAAGGACAGGAGCAGCTGCAATTGCTCAGGACTCAGCACTTTCAGGAAAAGAAATACTCTGAAATGTTCTTTTTGTTTCCCTGCGGAGGCAGCATGTTCCCCAAGGAAAGGGCTTGAGAGCAGTGTGTGAGGAATGGGGATGGGTGCCTCGCACAGGAGAAATCACTGCTAGGCAGAGCTCAGCCTAGAGGAAGGATCAGGCCATCCCTTCGAGGCAGCACTTCTTGCTGGAGAGTGACAAGCAGTGCATTGAGGTATCACTATCACCCTGTGCCTATGCAAAGGAGAGGCTTGGGAGGGGGAGGCAGAAATCTCTGCCAAGTTCCTCTAACAAGTCTGGCTTATCCCACAGCCAGACAGCTTTCACTCATGGTGACATGATCACAAGGTATGAGACTGCAGGACACTAACTCACCTGCGCACGGTGCAAAGAGTTATCTTGGGAGCCAACAGGCACAGTGTTCCTGGAGCACCAATATTGCCTTTTGCTCCCAGGTTAGCCCAGTTTGTTATTATAATAAGCTCCCAAAGTAAGGGTGAGAAGAGGGATTAGCGAGGGTGTTTACTTTTCTCTTCCCACACCTTCTCTTTACACTTCTGAAGTTCCAGTGAGGCAACAACATTTCATTTGTATAACCTATTAGTACCCCCTTGCCCTGGGCTGCATGGCTTTGTGCTCCCATCCCTTCATGTCCCCTGAGACAGCTCAGGTGAGGCCAACCCTGCTGTCACTGGGCAGTCCCAGAGGCTCCAGGGAGCAGTGGGTAGGACACTAGAGAAGACAGCCTCCTTTTCAAATTGCTACAGAATGATGAGCTGAATCCTACAGTGCCCTGGGATGACACAAAACAAGGGTGCTGCACACATCACGGATGTGACTTGTATTAGGGCTGTCTGGAAATCTTCTGAGGAATTACTTGGAGAATATGTATGAAGTGTCTGCCTGGGGCATTTTTTTTTTCAGTTGGAAAATTGGGAAAAAAAAATGTTGCTGCAGGTGGAAATAAGTTAGGTTTTCAGATGAATATGGCAAAATTAATTGCTTTTTCTCTTGAGAAACTTAATTGTTTTCAGCTCTAATCTGAGGGCAATTTATTGGAAAATATTCTGCCTCTGTGCAGAAAGAGCTTTTTGCCACAGTGGTACAGAACTGGTATCCTACAAAGGTTTTAAATGTGGGATATTGGCTCTTAGCACTTTTACAGTGCCCTTTGCAGATGCAGAAGGGTGTAAACCTTGTTGTAAGAGCTGAAAAATAAGTTATTCAGCTTTCTCAATTCTGCTATCCAAACGATTGTAATCTAAAACCATAAACTGTAGCTAAAGCATAACTATTCCAGCTATAGCTTTGGAGAGCTGCTCCTGAGCTTGTTATCCTGTTTTGCAGCTTGGTGTTGTGCATTCTTCAGTTTCAGGCAGTATCAGCTAGGGCAGGAAGGAATTAATTCATATAATTCATCCAGTGTACCAATTTGCTGCTTTTAGAGTGAAAACACTCAGCAGTGGGAAGCAAATAAAGAGGATGTATGTTTGTTCAGCCCAGATCTCTATTAGGGTAATTTTCTGGGGCATTGCCTTTTTTTTTTTTTCATTAATTCACTGGTTTTTTCTGTACCCATGGAATGGTACAGAATGGAACCTTTGGCTTTTTACTAAGTATCATTACTCAATGCATCACAGATCATAGTGATTACTGAACCCATTTTCTGTCCATAGCCTCTCATCCTTTTAATCAACTCCCATCCCTACTGTCTCACTTTTCCCCCGTGAATGCTGTGACTGAGATTGACAGCCTATGCTCTATGTGCTCCTAATAGGTTTTCTGGGTATAAAAGAGTGAAAATGCTTTAGCAGAACCCCTCTGCTAAAGACCTTTCAAACCTTGGGCTCTGCCAGCAAATTTTTTCTGTCACTCTACTTTGGCTGCTGCCTGGATCATCTATGTGAGTGTGTGTTGCTCTCCAGCACAAATGTGCCAGGCAATCCCTGGGACCTGGAGCACAAGCACTCTGCCCAGGGTACACAGCAATACAGACACTCAGGCTTTCACTGTGATAAGGAGGACAGAGCTTTTGTGCTCAGCACACCATCTTGAGGGTGTTTGCCATCTGAGGAAGGGCTGAAATGTGGCAGTACCTGTGCTGTGCACAAGGTCTCTGATGCCAAAGGAGCAGCTTTGGGTCAGGTGCAGGAGGTCACTTATGTTGGAAGGATTCATGCAGCCCCAGAGGAATAGGAGGATAAGGCAGTTCTTGAAGGACCCTGCCAGCAGCTTCTCCTGGTAGAAAGAGGACATCTGGAGTCACAGGCAAAAGGCCTCTTTTCTCCCCCCCTTCTGGGTTAATGCTCTCCTCTGGTTAGGATGGTGATATTCACACACCGTCAGCTGAGGCTGTTCTGGAGGGAATAGAGGGGTAATTCACAAGGAGCTAAACTCCAGGTGTGCCAGGTCCAGGTCCTGGATCATTGCAGGTTGATCTAGACTCAATTTGTGGTGTTCAAAAGCTGGAGGAAAAGAGATAAGGTGGAGACAAGGCCAGTAAAGCTAAAGCTACATACTCTTTTTGCATAGGCAGAGTTCTACGATACATGTGAATTCTTGTGGCACGGCACATGGCAGGGCGGCTAGCTGAGTGTTAGCAGGGCAGTCAACACAATGCGTTCACAGTTTACTCTGTGCTAGACAGGTTTTCTGATGGTACCAGCCACTATTTGGAAGCATTTGCCATGTGGAATTACCCGCCGCTGTGCAGTGCAGCTGTTACTCCCCCTCCCTGTCCTGGTACCTGGCAGGGCTGGCCAGCAAATCCAGGAGGCCATAATCTTCCCAGTGTCAGGGCTGTGGGGCAGGAGCTGGGGCTTGTGCTGCACGTGCACTCTAAGGACTGTGATGGGGACCAGTTGTGTGAGTCCTACGCTCAATATTCAAGACTTGGTCAGCTTTAAGTTGTCACAAGTTTGGCACCCAGATGCTAAGGTGTCTCCTAACACCTGTGATTCAGAAGGAAAATAAAAGGATGAGGTTTCTGGGCAGGCTGCTTACTGCAGAGCTGCCAGCACTCAAGTCTTGTAACACTGGGTTTTTAAATCTCAGCTGCCAAAATTAGAGTACCACTGGGAACAGCAGCTTACATTTCTTAACTTAGTTTCCTAAGGAAACCAGGCTTTACAGGATCAGCATATCTATCCATCTGCCTTTCAATCCCTCCCTAATGACTTTCAAACCTCTTAGCAGACTGGAGAGAAGGGATGAAGTCTCAAAATTATTAAGTTCGTATGATCATTACAACACTGGGCAAGGAAGGGAAGGAGAGGAATCTTATTAAAGTCCTCCCCAGGGTAGAACAAGCAGGATGGGGTTGTCAGCCATGCTTTTTGTTAGCAGCTGCCTGCCCAGCCAGTGCACACCATCAGGTCTGTCAGTCTTCCCATGGTGCTCCTTGCCTGAACAGCTAACACAGACATAGAAAACCTGCCATCACCACTTTGCTGCCTGCACAGCAGTTTTAGCTTACCTGCAATTCTTCACGGTTGCAAAAATGAACTGGAAAAAAGAAGCCTACCATGCCCTGGTTTCAGAAGGCCTCTATGAAACATGCCTTACCTGCATGATAACATTTTAAAAGGATGGGTCTTTGAATGCTCTGAATGTAAGTAGGCTTTTCAGGATGCCTGTATTTTCCCATATCTGAAACCCCCGGGAGAAGGGTGAAGTGTGAAGTGTGGTGCTTTGTGACTAAGCATCACTATATTGATACCTCATGGTCTTTGCTGTACTTAACCTCACAAAACCTTTTCTAAGGTGGGCTGAGCTGTTGCCCATTTTCACAATAATAAACCATGAGACCTAGCAACTTGATTAAAGTCACCAGAAGTCCGCTATCTTTTGATTTAGATCATGAATAACAGAATAGGAGCATACCTTTTCCTATTGCTGTTTTTTTTTACGGGTGCGATGAGATCACCTAAAGCTTAGTAAAATAATATTGGCAGTCATGTTTCTCTGATATTTCTTTAATTGAAAAGAGAATAAGAAGATCACCTCCACTGTCCCCTCTTCTCTAACTGAGTTTTATTTATGGAGCCGCTGCAGAAAAATTTTTGGGCTACCCCTTATTTACCTGAAAGAAAAAAGAATCCAAACACTTTCACTAACACCTGATTCCTTGGACCATTTATGCAGCCTGTTTTTCTGTAAAAATATTGTATAAAGTGAGTAAGGTCATTGCACTTTATGACATGGAAGGTGACTGGCCTTTTTCAAGCAGATTTTATTCCTCTGTCCGTTAGCAGGGTCTCAGGCTTACAAGGACACAGTCTTTTTATGAAAGCCAATGCTGTGAACTGAAGGTGAGAAGGGGATCTGCAGAACCCCCCCTATTGTAGAACTCAGAAGAAAAAGAGAATGCTCTTTTCTGCATCCTTTAGTAGGTCTTTTTTTGAGTCAGAAGAAATGATCTGAACTAAGGAGACCTGGCACAGAAGCCACATGCAGTGGTGGGCCAGCTATTTTCAGCTCCAGCTCCATGCCATACCTTCAGCCAAGGTGTACTGAGCTCTTCTAGCATTACTAGCTGATAAATACCATGCTTGGTCTTAAGCAGGAGTCAAATGCGAGGCATTCAGGGCTCAACTCTGCCAGAGGCTTGACATGACTCAAGGATAGGGTTTGCAAATAGCATGCAAGTCCTGTGCCAGAAAGGAGATGTGGGCAAGGCAGTCACACCATCTCTGGGTGTGGTAGTCAGCCCTTGATAGGATGCAGGAGTTTAGAAGACATTTGTGAAGATGTAGGGAAGACTTAGCATCATATGAGTACCTGGCTTCGACCTGAACAACACACGCCTGAGTAATGTTTCCTCAGAAAATGGTTTTCTAGACAATGAAAATGTGTTAAGGTGAGCTGGATTTATGGGAACCCTTGCTGCAGTGCCCTGTTGGGAAGGGTCAGTTTAACTAGGAAACGCAGCAGTAGTAAGAACAGTAAAAGAATGGCAGTGAATGAGTAAAACCTAGCAGAACCAGGTCTGGTCTCCTATGTGACCCAGAAGGGCTCTGGGTAACCTCCTGAGGTAACATCCCTCCCTGCCCCTTTTCCTCCTGATTAAGACTAAGCATGGTATTTATCAGCTGGTAATGCAAAAGAGCCAATGAATGGGTCCCCAGGGGTTAATATAGCCATAGACTCACTAGAATGCCTAATTACCATTTTGGCTGGGGAATGACAGATGAAATAATTCAAGCAGTTATAGCTCACTTTTTGTGTTTCAGGATGAAAATCTCCCCTGTAGGTTTAAGTTATTAGTTTTTGTATAAATACTTTCTAGTACATGATCAAACAGTGTCTGGGAGGCTGGGCTCCATGGTAGGACAAACCAATTCTCCGAGTTGGGAAGTGTGAACACACATCCTTTACAGATTTCTGCTAGTGTCTCTGGACATGCTAAAGCCTGTAATCAAGAGTAAAAGTTCTTTAAAGACTGAGTATTGGTTTTCATATGACACCTTTGAAATGCTGATGGCATTGATCAGTCAGCAAGCTGGAGCATCAGTCGATCCCCATTGCTTCCCTGGGACAGAGTGAAGAAAACTGCATTTCCTGGGCAGCATGGGTACCCACAGCCCAGCTGGGTCTCTTCCAGATGGGCAGCCACCCAGCAGGGTGCCAGTGACGTGATGAGATGAGATGAGACGAGATGATGAGATGAGATGAGGGAACACCAGAGCCGTTTGGGCTCCCATGTGTCCTGCCTGGTGGCCAGCTGTGCCGGCCCTGGGTAGCTGTGCTGGAGTGGCTGGCAGGGGAAGGCATTTAGGGAAGTGGACTTACCAGTCAGCAGCTGAGCTCAAGCCATATTTTGTTTCATGTTGACTCAAAAAATCTGTCTTTTTGAATCTGTCTGATTCCCAAATCAGGAATTTTATTGTATTGAAAATTAAAAAAAACCAAAACTATTGTATCGAAAAGTTTTCAAAAAAGTTTGGCTTGTCAGGAAAAAACATTGTAGGAAGAAACCCCCCACTATCTCAAACTGAGAACTGGAAGTGGCTTCTTCTGAGTTGTTTGAATATTTTATTTCCCTGCTTTTAGTTTCTTCTGAAACCTACTATCTGAACCAGAGAAAGGTCCAGGAATAGCTTCCATCCCTCCAAAACTGTCCCCATTCTTTTTTTATTTTATGCTTTTACTCTTCATTTAAAATATTTTGCTCTGTTCTATGACTATTGCATCTGCGAGGTGTACGCCCATATGCATTCTCTGAGATGCAAACCTGAAAGCACTGCAGGGTTGATAGCTCGGGTAGTGTGGAGCTTTGGAGCACTGTCACCCCATGCCCCAGGGCACTCTGTACAGAGAGGCTACCCTGGCATAAAGGATCATAAAGCCAAAATCTGCCCACACTGTAGCCTTTTCCAGACTCATGACCCCATATCCAGACGCAGGCCTCACTTCTGCTTGAACTTCCACCAAGCTCCCAGCCCTAGTTTGGCAATTGCTGTAGTTCATCGAAAGTTTGTCAAAACCCATACAATTCCACAAACCCCACAGTTTCAACAAATCAGCATTTTTCTGCTGAAACCTGTTCTGTGCTGGAAGTTTCCCAACCCTGTTCTACAGAGATCCATTATTTCTGAAACGCTTTGTAAACATTTATTGCAGGGTTTTTCTTAATGACAGCAGCCACAGACTCTGGCTGAGCTTAATTTGGCAATTTGCAAATCTCACTCCTGCTTGTATTTTGGCCAGTTGGAGGAAGGGAAAAAATTTTTCGTGTCTTTCAACACCACCGCTGTGGTTTGGCTGCAAGATGTGCGACAAAATGTTTCCTGGAGATGTCCCTGCCTGACACAGCAATACTGAGGTACTCAGGGCATTGCTCCTAGAAAGTGGCAAAATACTACGCATTTGTGTATCATTCTTCTCCTACAGATCATGATGGAAGGTTTACCAGTGCATAGGGAATTTCAAGTAGATGGGAAGAGTCAAAGCTTGTATTGCCTCCGTATATTTCCTTTGTTCTTTAATAGAGAAAGGACACTCTATCTCACCCCATGGAAAGAGGAGAGACTAGATGCTGGAGGCACTCAGCCTTGGTCAAGCAGCATCCAGAGGAACAGCAGCTACCACTTCCCCACAGGCTCTTGCTTTCTACCAAAGAAAACCAGGAAGCCCTTTAGAGTCTGACACCCAAATCTTATGCATGTTTTAAGACTCCAGCAGAGTGGTGTCAGTTGGAGGTGGCGGACGGGGAACAGGAGTGGGGGAAGAATTCCCTTGTGCGATATGCCCCGGGGTTGGAAGCTGTTTCTTGTGTGAGTGCCTTGGGGGTGGTCCCAAAGGGCTGCCCCTTCTGCCTGGGAAAGGGTGCAATGTTCCCAGTTCTTCCCTTGTTGCCTGTGCAGGAGCTGTAGCCCATCCCTCACAACCAGATATACGCCTCAGCATGGCTTTGCTGATCAGCATTTCCCTAGTGCACCCAGTGCTATTGCACGAGATGGCCAGCAAAATACAGCCAACATGGATATGATTTCATTAGCACTGCTTTGTGGGCCAGTGTAAGTCTGCTGTTTTTCACATCATCCCTGATCTACAGCTGTGGTATGGATAGGAAAGCTCAGAACTGCAGCACTGGCCGCAGATATAGTGATCTGCTGTTCCTGTTAGCTGTCCACCTTCTCTTGCTCGTGAGATCCCTTTTCCCACAGATGCTTTCCATGCTGGAATGTAGATCTGCTCTTGGTGATCATTATAGTGAAATCTCCTCTCCCTTGGGGTTGGAATACCTGACTTGTGCTCCTGAGCTCTTGTCTCAGTACCTAACTGTCCTCTGGGATCTGTCTACTCTCTAAACTTGATCCCTATGGAAGATAAATCCCCACTTGCACCCATTTGGCTCTTTGTTCTTGTATTCGTCCACTGAGTTCCTTGAAAACCATTTGATCAGTCCCTTTGCACTGCAGGAGGCCATCCCCCACAAGTAAAGAACTGCTGGTGTATGTGTTTTCTTCCTACTGCCAGATCACACTCTGAGCAGAGCACTGTGGCAGAAAAACACATGCAGCATTTTTATAACCTTGCTGTTCTTTGAGCATAATGGTTTAGTGAGTGCAATATGTAACCAAGAACATTCTTTTGGCCTGCCGACATAGTATCCTTCCCATGTATGGGGTCACTCTCTGCACCGAGGGACAGGTCCTCAGCAGGGCTAAGCACATGCAGCTCATGCCCACTTACCCTGAGCTTCTCACATAGCGCTGCACTGAGGCTTCTCTCAACAGGGAAGCTGTTCCCCTTCCTTTCATCGATCCTCTGAAGCTTGCAGTGGGATTAGGGTATTTCTGCCAGGCTGTCCAAGCTCCAAAAGACAACCTGCAATGGTGTCTTTAAAAATGAACCCCATTCCCCACCACCCACAAGAAAAACTCTGCAGCGCTAAGGTCGCCTTTCACTGTGAAAAATCACACATAATATACTTCTGTGCTGGAACGGAAAGTTCAGGTATGTGCAGAAAACTCCCAGAGCCTTCCACAGGCATGTGAGTTACAGCTTCTCCTTGCACTGCTGTGTAAGAGTCAGGGCAGATGGAAAGGATGTCTCATCTCTGCTGGGGTCCCTTGAGTGTGTGCTGAGTTTGTTGCTGATTCACGCAATCCTGAGTGCTGAGGATGCTCTCCAGAACCAAAAAGCTACAATCCAGCCTTTCTACTTAAAACTCACTTCAGGCTTCCTTAATAAGGGCAGTTGCATTAAATGTAATTACCTAAGTGAATCTAAGCAATATGTTTGTGTGCTTGGGGCAGCAAATGGAGAAAGTAACAATGTTTTTCATCAGGTGCCTCCGATTTGTCCATTTTTTTCTGTTCCTTACAATATCTATAACACTGAATTACAGCCTAGAACACACTCTCCTCTAAAACTACTTTAGAGGTGGTAGAAACCACACAAAGCAGAACTGCATAACCCTCTTTCCTCCTTAAATCATTTCATATTTCACAGGTCCTACAGAATGTTTTGCAGTTCAGGAGAACAGTCGCCCTGGGACACCACACATCCCATTTTAAATAATAGCCCAAGTGTTGCCTGGAGGAATATTAGTAACATTTGCCAATTTTTAAAGGTGGTTTGTAAAGGAATTTCCCATTATAGGATTTCACAAAGCAGTCATTTCAGTATCGTTTATGCCTTGTTATGTTTCAACATCTCTCAATGTTCATATGTAATTTCTAAAATAAGAAAACACTTGCTCCAGTGCAAAGCTTCCAATACTCTAGAAAAGATTTTGCTCCAAATGTGAATAATGCGGGATTTCTGCTACCTTGTTTGGATCCAGCTGTACAGGATCATTAGAATCCTCCAGAGAATGTCAGAACAGCCGCCTATCAGGCCCACACTAGGCAGTCAGCAATGGGGATAGCTTGTTAAGCAGCTGCTATGGGATACTCCAAACTTCTGGGATTTACTCATGACATACAAAGCTATGAGGCAGACTGCCTTAGCTAACTACAGAAAGCCTGTGACCCCAGCCAAGCTGAGGCTGGCACCAGCTTTGGTGCCAGGAACCCATAGCTGAAGGATGTTTCCTCTGCATAGTCACTCCAGGTGTGTGATAAGACACTGGCTCCGGTAGCTGTAATGCAGCCATGAGAACACAACGGACTCACCCCAAACATTACACTCTTCAGTGCGATCCAAATGGAGACAGAGGAGAATGCTGTAAGTACCTGGCCAGCCTTGCCTTAGTCCTTGCCCTTGCTTAGGCTTTTGGCCTCTGGCTGCTTTGCTCCTGGTGCCAGCAGCGGCGAGGCAGCAGCTCGGCTCCCCCAGCAGCTTGCCGCTCTGCTTGCGCTTTCCTCCCACTGGCCGTGATGGGCAGGTCAGTTGGGAGTGGCGCAGAAGCCCCAGCTGGCTCTGTTGCTGCGCAGCTGGATCTGCTGTTCTGGCAGGTGTCAACGTCAAGACTCAGCTTATAGCAGAAGTGGATGTAGGAGAGCAGGAAAAGCCCAGATGACAATGCTCATCTCCTCTGCACCTCACTAGCGAAATGTTTCAGGTTAGAGTCACTAACACTAAACACCTGTACAAAACACGCTTTTAAACGGCTCCTGGAGCAGGCACTCAGCTCCTGCCCCTCTCCGCTTGTCTCTCCGCGTTGTTCACTCCATGGCCTGTTGCACTGAGTGCACGCCAGGCTAGAGGGTGCTACAAGCTTGAGTCTTCCCAGTCTGAAGAGGAATTCAGATTCCGGGGTCTCTATTCACTTCCCAGGTAGATACCCCAGGAGGGTGCCTTTGCTTCGTCTCTAAAACAGAATTAAACACAACTCGATATTTGGTGTGTGAACTTTGTGTGAAGTGTTCTCCAAGCATGCCTTGTCTCTTCTGGGATTCAGGAGACCAGACTCCAGCTTTAGGATCCTCAGTGAGAAATAAGTGGCCCTTGGGCCAGATTTTGGGAACGGGCTTTGTTGAGAAGTGGAAATCTCAGCACTGAGGGACTATAAAGCCAGGGAGTATAAGAGATCTAACATCCTTTTTGCTGTTACTGGGCAACACAGTCCTTGTATCAGAGTCAGCCAAATGCAACATGCCTCTGTGCTTCCCATTCTCAGCCGTAGCATAAACCCACCTCCTTGGGGACTTAAACCAAGGCACCAGCCTAACCACTGGAACAGCTGTGGCACAAGAACACTCTGTGCTGCTGACTAGGGCCCATAAACTTCATTGCTGAGGCAGGGCAGGAAGCCATGGGCAGTAACATCTTAAACCACTTGATTGAGCTTTTCTGGAGTTCATTTCCCAGAGCCTGAGGTTTTTAACTGAACATGATCTTTCCTGAGCAGAAGGTATCTGTGCTGTATGAAACCACAGGAAATAACTTTGAAGAGTGTAACCACAACTTGCAGCGCAGAGACCACAGGTGATTTTCCGGACACAAAACTCAGTTGAATCTTCCACATTCCCCCAAGCCCTAGATGTTTGCACCCTACATGGGAGCTGAGAGAGGTTAGAGTGTCATCTCCTGCATGCTTTCACCCTGAAACAGGCGTAAGGTACTGTGGTTGTGTGACACTACTAAAACCAGAAGTCCTCAAAATCCTGAGGAAAAAAGTGAAGATGATCGTAACAGAGGTGGAGCAGTGGAATGGGCATCATTGCAATTGCTTGGAAACATCACTTCATGGCAAACAAGCACCTAATTTAAAAGCAATTTGGCAGTGGTCAGTGCTGGAATGAGCTGAAATGGCAAACAGGATAGGTGACAGCTGGGGAGAAGTGTGTGCTTTAGTGCTGGCACCAGCTCTATATGTGATCTTGGCATATGTGCCATGGTTTCCTTTACCGTGAGATGGAGAATAGTATTTCCTTATCTCATAGTACTCTTGTAAGTCTTAATTTATTTATGTTCATTAATCATTGCGAGAGCTCAAGTAGCAATATCTACTTACTGTGGAGAATGAAATGATATAATCATTTTTTTCTCTTTGATAAAGCACAGCACAAAGTAAATATTTTGCCAAGTGAGAACCTTAATTATAATTTTGAAGAGAAAATAGCCTAATATTGAAACAAAGTGTGTTAGTTAACCACAGAAGGGCTTTCCATGTCAAGGCTTGTGAACTTACAGCCCAGAGGCATGGTGGCTTTCTATCAAATCTTCATGTTGGAATAAAATACCAATGACTGTAATCCTAGGGGGGAATCCAAAGACTGCAATAGACCTTATGGAGAAGGAAGTGGACAGCAGTGCTCTCTGTGTCTAGGAAATGTTTACTTGACAAATACTTAGCAAGCTTGGAGGTATTTTTGAGAAGAAAAAAATGTCATGGCTTCATGTTGATGAATGTTTTGCTACTGATTAAATCTGAGCCTGTATAAACTGTGTGGTGACAAAGAAACCTGAGACTGTAATGAGGAAACAGTTGGGTAGGATGTGAGAGATTGAAACCACAGATATTGCCATCCCCAGGAGAAATACCTTATTCTAAGAACTGGAAATTAGTTTGAGACTATTGGATTCCATTCAAGGAATAAGTCCTATTATGTACAATATCTCCTAATCTCTACCCTAGAAATTGCCTTGAAAAACCAAATCTTGTATTGCAATAATTAAAGGAAAACATATATGTAACAAGACGCCTATTTCTTGTCTGGACGTTCATTAGCCTGTCCAGTACAAAACGTCACTGTGTCTCCAGTCAATATAGATCAACTTTGCTTAACACAGCTCCAGATGGAAATGGCTTTGAGCAGTTTATAGTCAGGATTTCCACTGAACTCAATTTTGGCTGTGCAGCCTGGCCTCTTCCTTCAATATTCATTTGTTTATGCAATTAACCTTCTTGGTGCAGCATTCCCAATAACTGCACTGAGAGACAGTATTCAAGCAGGTCCCTACACTGTTGTTGAGCTGTATTGCTTAGCATGTTACTTTTCAGCATAGAAGCCAAAAGTTTGAAAAGTGGTAACCTAAAAATGTGTTCCCCAGCTCCTGACTTGGACCCTTATGAAAGTAACACTGGATGTGCAATACTTTTGGACATTATGCTGCTAATATAATAGGTCCGCCTAGTCATCAAAGCTGACTTAGCTTTAAAAATTTATGTCTAAGTATACTGGAATAAACCAAATAACTTGTTGCAATACGTTTATGTCTTTCCAGGGTAAAAGTCTGCCATACCTTGGGTAATTTCCGTTTGACATTAATAAACATTTCATTGCAGCACGCTTAAGCTGTGTTGTGTACCCCTGCTCAGCCATATTGACATGCAGAGGTCAAGACTGCATAAAATGGCCCAGATCCCACGAAAATACAAATCAGATTTGTGGTCAACCAAAATCTGGGTTTCATACACGCACAGGCATAACTGGCCATTGGAGTTTTTCCACTCTTTCCTTGCTGAGGCATTCTTTGCCATTCTGGTGGTGGTTGTAAAATTCTGTTCTTCATAGGAAAAAAAATTAGTTGTGCTAATGTCACAAATGCTCTGTGTGCAACAGGTAAGACTGATGGGTACAACTGCAGTAGGGCAGGCTCTGCCTGGGCACAACCCTATTTGACAGAGCATGGGGTAACCTGCATCACTTCCGGTGAGCCAGGTTAGAGGACTCAGCCAGCTGTCAGGAAAACTCACCCTGCTCCTTTTGCTGGAGATAGAAACCCCATAAGGAGAAGAAAATGATGGTCAGAGCCATTTCCAGTGATGCCCAAACATCTTCCCAGTGGGATTTCAAAACACAGAAACAGGCTATATGATCTGGGTTGAAACAGAGGCATAGCTGGGAAAGTTATGAGTTCAATGGGTAGCTCTTTGGACTCAGGCCTTTCCTGTTTATGCTCAGATATCTCCTCATCACATCTGACATTTCGGGCCTGCAAATGCAGATTACATTAGAGGGTGGGAATTGTGCTGTAGCTAACACACAGACATGAGCATTTTTTTCATAATTATTTTTTTCCAAAATGCTGTAAACCCTCCAGGTTTGTGCAGATAATCTGGGTAATTGTTATAACTTATGGAGAGCAAGAATTTGATTCCAAAACCGGGATGTTTTGGAAAACATCAATGAGATATGCACCTAACTCAAAATATGATGTGATACTGGAATGTTTTGATTCATATTCCTTTTAGTTCACCTCAGTGCCTCATCTGGGAAGACTGAATTTCCAGTGTTACTGAGGGTGAATTCTGAAATTTAAAAATAGGCCAGTCCCCAAAAGGGAGTGAGAAGTACTCAGCAGAGCCAGGCTCTCTCTGTAAGGTAAGGCTTTTGCAGTCAGTTGGTATTAGGCGGAAAGGGCTGGATCGAGATGCTGTGCCATGACTACTGACCCTGAATCATCCCTCCATCCTGTGTTAAAAATGTGTGCTGTGTGTATTTATTGCTCTCCAACTGCTTTCCTTTGAATGTCCTTGGAGCGACCTGGCCCTGGAGCAAAGCTTTAATTGCCTGTGTTTCTGAGTGCTCCAAAATCCATCTGTGTATTTTAGAAACGCTTTCAAAGAAGGAAAACAAAAAAGTAGTTAAATGGTTGTAACACATTTAAAACCACCGTAGGAATAAGGGGATGGACTGAGAGATTGGTAAATATAGCCATGGGTTAAGGGACTCTGGCCCAGAGTTATAACAGCAACCACTTCTGGGTTTTGTTGGGGTTTTTTTGATTCACAGGTATAAACAAATTATTTTTACCGTAGTTTAAAAATAAGACTAAAAAAAAAAACCAACCCACAAGTTTTTGTTTGTTTCATTTTGTGTCATTTGAATTTTCTCTGAAATCAAGTTTCATTTTGAGGTTTTGTTTCCCTCCATTTTCAAATACATTTAAATGAAAGTGAAAACAAACTTTAGAGGTCTGAAAAATACTGCAGTTTTGCCCAGAAAATAATAAAATTAAGCAGCTGGATCTTATCAAACTTTTTTTTTTTCTGGTTTTGTTTTCTTTGGTTGAATTTGGCAGATATTTTTATTGTATGAAAATTACAATATTGGTGGTGATTTAACCAAAGAGGCGCTAACTTTCCTCATAATGCTGTTGCTTCACCTTAGTTTCGATGACATCCTCAGTCCTATGGCCCAGGGTTGTTTACTCAGGAGGTTCCTCAGGCCTCTCTTATAGCAAGAAGCTGATTTTAATAATCAGACTTCTTTCAAGGCATGTGGCTGGGGAAATTGTCTTCAAAGCTGGTAGGGCCTGGGGCAGACCTGGGAATGGAAACTGGGGATAATGTGATTAAAGGTTTGCAGTGATAGGGCAATCCCTCAAACAAACTGGGGCTTCTTGTTAGAAAAAAGACTAACATTATGTGACCTAAGTAGCCTACTTCAGAAGCATTTATGCTGGGAAATGAGCTAGAGTGGGGATTGCAGTACAGGTCTGTAGCCACTAAGTGAACAGTTTTTCCAGGCATAGGCTCTCTTTCCTGCCCAACCCAGGGACAGACAACTCATATGGCTACTAATTTCAACCAGACAGGGATGAGTATTTTTGCCCTTTCCCTGCTCCTTAAACTATCAGAGAACACAGCTCAACAGAAAATCTTCAGCAGTCATTGCTTACACAACTGGAGTCTGGCAGAGACTGAAGCTGCCCAGGGAAGTGGTTGAGTCACCACCCCTGGAGGTATTTAAAAGACATGTAGATGTGGTATTTAAGGACTTGGTATAGTGGTGGGCTTGGCAGTGCTTCCTTAATGGTTGGATTTGATGATTTTAAGGGTCTTTTCCTACCTAAATGATTCTATGATGATAAGAGAGCTGTACTTTGCTCAATTGCGACCTCAGCTATATCCATTCAACATTCTCCGTTCTCCCAAAACATCCCTCAACTCTGCTGGCTTTGGTGAAAATAGAAAACTGGGAAAGTTTGAGCTGCGCTCAAATTTCCTGGAAAGCTCCTGACCAAAATGTGCATCATCTGTAGCAGGTGCAAGAGATTCAGCTGACACAAGCAATGGAAAACATAGGTGTTTGACTATCTGTGTTAGTGCAAGAAAAAACTCCAAGCCTCCTGTAACCAAAATCTCCCAGGAGCAATGCAGCCCTGTGCTGAGTACTGCCTGGAGGATGCTGAGCTCCCTGCAGTCCCACAGGCTATCCTAACCTTCCAGTACCTCCCAAGAAGAGGCTCAGCAATGGTGTTGCAGCCCTGAAACCTAACACATTCTGTTTGTGTTCCCCTCTATTTAGTCAGGAAAGTGGTAAACATTGCAGAGATTAACCTTGTAACCTCAGCTAATTCACATTAACTTAGTAAAATGGAGCAGAATCTAGAAACAATCAGCATTTGTGGCTTCCTAGGCCTTTTAAGCTCATTTCTCTGCAATACAAGCTTCCCTCATCAATGATTTGTTAGGCTTTAAGTCCTCTGAATTCCAAGCTTTTATGTTATTACAAGCTTCCCTTTACTGACTGTGTCTGTGCCAGCAGGTGCATGAACTGGGAGGCCCATGGCAATGTGTGCTTTGTTACATCCAAACAGACCACTTTTTTCTGATTCTTACAATTTCTGGAGCTATTACTTAATATTTGGCTATTAAGGTTACAAGAGCGTAGATGCCTCACTTCTGAGCCTGTAACTACAGCTTTCACACAGATTTCTGCGTAATAGGGATTTGAAATGTGTGTGCCATCTGTGAAACCTGCACACAAGATAAAATACCAGTGTAACGAATAAAGAGATAATAAATTCTGCTAAGAACACACAAGATGTTTCAACCAGGATTTCTGTTTGAGTCAAAAAGAAACCATCCCACTGCATTAGTGAAATAGACAGGGTTATGCTCCTAACACTTATGCGGGGTTCCCAGGCAGATCTAGCATTGAGATGAGGCAGCTCCAGGTGGCATCCCAGGGCTGTTGTTTATCAAGGAGTGTGCTTCTCTCCATCAGCTTCAAAGGAGCTTCCCCCCTTGCTCACAAGGTGTTCGTTCTCAGTAAAGCTGCCTGCTGTTTCTGCCTGGCTGTGGTTACATGCTCTGATTTGTCTCTGGCAGCAAATGTACATGAGGTGATGCCTATAGCTGATCCTTCAGGGCCTTAGATAGAGGGAAGTTAAACTCTGGTAGCTTCATGAAAAAAACAGATGACTCAGTTGGGTTGCCATTAAACTGTGTGTACACAGTCCTACTACAAACTGTTTCTGGTTTCTATTTAAATGTTCTGAGAGCAGTGGAAGTCCACTTACAGGAAATCAAATAACAGACAATAGGGACCTACCTCAGCAGGAAAAAGCGGAGGCTTTTATTTACAAGGAACTAATTCTTCCAAGCAAGGGGGAGCGCCAGACGCAGTGACAGACTCACTTTCCCCTTCCCAAATGGCTGCTAAAAGGGACAGACATTGCACTCTGTCAAAATGTTTACATGTGGCCTTCCCCAACAGCCAAACCTACAGTCGCTGAGAGCCAGGAGTAAGCAATAAATAATACCACTGACTTTCACCTTGCTGAAAAACCTTTCATCTAAGAGGACAGGAAACCCTTTTGGACAGACTTCACACCTTAAGAAAATGCCTTTGTGTTAGTAAGTAGGAGCTGAATTGACCTTCAAGAGAGGTGTTGATGCAGAAAGCAGCCTAGTCCAGAGGCCATTTATTTGCACTCTTGCTCTGTCAAAGGATGAGACTTGGGGACCATGTTCCTGTAATACATTGCTCAGACAGGCTTTGCTTCTCTTTGAAAGAGAAGGCTCTCATGAAGAGGACTGTGATTCATTTTGTGCCTGCTTTTAAGGGACTGTGGTAGGGGAAAATAGATTTCAATTTTTATACATTAGCCTTTACAAGCTGTTAAAATTGTAAATTATGATCTTGCTGACACTCCTGTGGCTTTTGTAGCCTGTCAGTGCTCTTAGCAGGCTGAGAGGCTACTGATTATTTTCTGCTAGTGCTTGTCCTCCACCAAACCTTCAAGTAAAAGCATTCCTGCACCCACTTGCTCTTCAGAGTCCCTGTCTGACAGCTCTCTTACCTGCAGGCTTTTATAGTCTGTGGTCTGTTTATGGGATTAGCTTTATAGCCAGCCTAATTAGCTGCTGAGATAATGATAATTAGGTAATTAGGATAATTTGGATAGTGCAGTATGAGGCTTTTCAGACCTCTCTTCTGGAGAGCTTTTTCTGCCACAATATGTGTAGTCAGTGACACTTATCTGATCTAATGGAAAACAAAATGCCCATATATCTCTGAGCATGATTATTGACAGTGAGTCAGCATCCAAGCCAAAGAGCTGAGAATAAGTAACCTTGAGACATACTCCATGAGGACAGAGCTGCTGAAAGAGACGCATAGCCTCCTCTTACCTTGCGGGTTACAAAACCAGGACTTGGATCCCTCTGTTCTTAAGCCTCTGACTTTTGATAGAGACTATGATGAAGATTAGAAAAGATTATCAAGAAAGCAGGGAATTCTCCCTCCTTAATATCTTCAAATCCCAAACTAAGCTTTCCTGGAAGATACACTCCAGCCAAATACAAGTTACAAGCTGCAGAGCAGGAACAAGAAACTACTGTTCCTCAGAGAGGGCGAAATTGCAAGGTATTGAGCCTCTTTTGTCTGAATTCCTGTGAATTGATGGGCCTTCTCTTGTAACCCCTTTCTCTCATTCCCTTTTCCCTGTAGTTCCTAATCTAGCTGTTGTGAGCATGGAAATAGAACAACAGCGGGATCATAATTGCAAAGAGGGGACCTTAGGTAGAAAAGTTTGGAAACATTTCTCTGTTCCTAATTGCAATTGCAGGAGGTAAATATCCCAGATTGTTTCAAGAGGTGAAGTACCATCCAAAGCTCAGGAAGGACTGAAAGGCAAGATACAAACTGGGAATAAACAGGGAATTTGAAAAAGTGTAGAGAATGAACATTAAACACTCAGTTGCATTTCTAGCATTCATTGGAAGGGAATTCATTGAGTAACCATTCATTGAGCACCACTGGAGCCTAGACTGAGGAGGAAAAAGGTATAGGACCTATTAAACACACTGCAAGTTTATGAAGAAAGAAATCGGAAGGCTGGTGACTGATGAAATTTCTAGGGCATGAGAAGATGATTCAGCATCGAGAACAGCAGCCAGGCTGAGCTCTGCTATTTGTTGCTCTGACCTGCCTCCAGGAACTTTCCCTACCATATCCATGCTGAATATGAAAAAGCTGATCAAGGGAAGCTGAAGGGAAGGAACCTTCAGAGCCAGAGCATTATGCGAGCATTCCTGGGGACAGGTACAGGTGCAGTACACAACCCTTCTCTGCACTTCAATGTGTAGGCCACATCTGGAAGCAATGGTGGGTAAGGTATCACAGCTGGAAGGTGAGATAGGACTACACAGCCCTTCAAGCATGGGCAGTTGGCCAGGACTCAGTCCTAACAGCTGAGCTACAAAAAGGGAGCTGAGATGAAGCTGAAACACCTGGGAGACCCAGAAAAGCCTGCTGTTCTTGTAATCCTGAGTCTGCCTGGGGGCATAGAGAGAAGAAGAGCTTTCCTAACAAATTGGTTTACTGAGGTTTTAAACTGGAGACAGGCAAGTATCCAATCTATATAGAGAAAGCATGAAAGTTTCATGCCAAATACAACTGATTTATAAGAAACTATGGCCTGGAGCTTCTCTAACCTGCAGTATATTAGACCTGAGGGGTTCAGGCAGCACTCATGCAACAGAAGTCTCCTGACTTCTATATGAGGGCCAGTCTTGGATATCATTCCTGGTGGAGAAAAAGATGTATTTTCTCTCACTCTCGCAAAGCAGATGAATCCAGGATTTCCTGGTTAGGAAGGATCAGGCGTTCTTCAAGACAAGGAGAAATCTTTGGGCAAGGCTAAATGCCAAATCAGTTCTTAACTTCTTCCTGTAGTCTCCTGGGTTCTTCAGAGTTACTATTCTATATAAATATATGCTGCAATTAACTGGACTGATTGCCTAAACATCTATTGGCTGTTGCAGTGTCTGCAGGCTCCCCTAAACAAAAGCCATGATCAGCTTTTGCATGTGTAGTGATTTGCATGATATTTATATTCCCCACTGAATGTCTCTAGTCCATTCTTTCCATTAAATCACCCTTGGCTTTTTCATGTAACTGAGGCTTACAACAGAGCTTACTCTTAATCAGCACTGACTAGAGCTGCTCATTTTTCCTGAAGTGATTTTTTTCCCTCACAAGATGTCATTTTGAATAATTCTTTTTTCCCTCCATAATAAAGCTTAGTGATGATAACATTCACACCAATATTTTTAACCCTTTTTTTTTTTCAGAAGTAATAATTATATTGTGGATTTAATCTTCTCTGGTTTTAGTTATTTGTTGACATTCATGTGTCATTCAGTCTTCCAACTGGCATGTCATAATCTATAGTAGAAATGTTGTGGCAGCTACTTTTTCAGCTGAAAAGAAGGGTGTGTGTAGGGAGATGAAGCAAATGGGAGAGTGGACATAAGCACACAATGCATCCATCAAGTGGATGATGTATGACATCAAACAGCACAGGATGTGATAGTTATGTTACAATACCTGCTGCAACAGCCATTATTTTTAGCATTTATTATTTTGTTTTTATATAAATAAGAGCAGCTGCTACGTGGCAATGATTGAAACATCCTGTCTTTTCTGCATTATTTCTTCTACCAGTGTTAGTATATCCTACCATTTGGAACAAAAAAGTACTCATACATGGGATGAGAAACTATTGTTTAAAATGTTTTAACATGATTCCAAGAGAAGAAATAATGTAAAACTAATAAAAGTAACATAAGAATAGAAATATGTGAGAACATATATTTTTCTCCCCAAAAGGACATTTTTTCTGAATGCATAGATCACACAAGAAAATACTCATTGCCTCTTTTCACTGTGACTCAGAATAAAAGGAGATTTTCACATTTTGCCCTGGTGAAAACAGGTAGTAGTTGTACCCATCTATTGAACTGCCACATTCACATATATGCGCAATGTTTTGTTGCTGCTTAATGACTGTTGTTCTATTTATGTGTCCAAGGGAGTGTTGCAGTCCCCTGACTGAAGACACCTTGAGTACACCTGTCATACTCAAGGCTTGTGCCACCAGTAGCAGCCAGCACTTCCTTCTCTGTGTAGTAGTTCAGGTTCATCTTTAGCTTTCTTTCTATAGGGCTGAATGTTCCTTTCAAAATATATGTTATCAATACCCATTATGGATTAAAGTATTACTGTTATCTCTATAAATGTCCACTCTGTTTCTGAGCTCACTCCCTCAGTGACATTTATGCAATGCAAAAATAAGATTAAAAATTAAAATGAAAAACATGTCCTTTTACTGGCTTCGAATTTGTTTCACTGAATTTTGGGGTTTTTTTTACATTATGAGCCAAGGGAAGCTAAATTTCCCTGTCTCTGTTCTTGACATTTATTGCACTTACAGTTCAGCATTCACCTTCTACTTCTCTTCTTCCTGAAAGAATTACATTTAACAATCTCTTCTCAGAGATTTCCCTTCTAGTTCCTGTGTTATTTTCAGTACTACACTTCAAGCTCCGTGTATAAAGGATACTTTTTGAGACAAGTAATCAGGAATGCGCATTGGAATTGGCTGGAAATTTGCTGTGTTTTTATCATAACGAGGAAAATTATATATGCTGGAATAACTTTTATTGAAAGACATCAATATTTTTAATTTGGAGCAACTGAAAAATATCAATGGAGCAGCATCTTGTCATTTAAAAAGAGTTCAAAAAGATGTTTATTTTGTGTAGTAAATACATTATATTTACATCTACAATCAAAATTAAACATTTCCAGATGACCAGAGAATATGTTCTGTGTATCTAAGGGAAGGCTTTTCTGGATGATCCTTTCAGAATGAAAGTTGAACACTCAAATCACTTGCCCATTTGAGGGTGGGAAAATAGCTCAGTGTGTAGTTCATTTCTCTCCCATTTGCCCACTTTACATTTTCCAGGTAAGTCAGCAGCATTGATTCTGTATAGTAGCATTACATTGTTTTGTATTCCATCCTACCTACAGCTTCACGTATTGCTGGCTTTTTGTTTTTAGCTACATATTTCTACCTTTCCATCTATTGTACTTCTGAAGAGTATGTAGGCTCAGTAAGGGAAATGGTTACACTTCCAGCACTCAGAGACAAGTATTCCTCTGCTAAAGCATGCTTAGGACTATTGGAACAGATTGACTTCAGTCTGTATGCTTCTATGTATGTGTGTTCAAAGCTCCTACTGGTTTCAGAGAGAGGTAATTTTGTGCAGAGCACAACACCATTTGACCCAAATGGGCTATTTTAGGAGGTCAGACAGCCCTTGCCAATCTGTTCTCCTTGAGCTGTCAGACCAGTGCAGTTCTCCAGGTGTGATTAATGCTGAAAGCTTTTTGCTAGGACTAGCGTGGAGAGATTGGGATGTCTCCTGGGAAGTTAAAAGGCTGCTTTGCACATAATAAAAGATGCTTTAATGCCATCCCATGGAGATTCATCTTCTTTCTAATCTATCAAAACTAACTTGTGCCTGAGGGGCCTCTGGACTGTTGCCCAAGTTGCCTTGCCCATCTCTCATTAAAAAAATGGGAAGTTTGGCAGCATCATCATTTCATGAATGAAGCCGTTTGATGTAAACAATGCTGTAAGTTTAATGGGGTCTATACTTACAAGCATTAGTCCTACTCTGACCCCATACTTTAGACTCCTGCTGACCTGGGGGTTAGGCTTGTCTGAAGATAACATGAGTTTCTACACCAGTCCTCGGATTTATTCAAGCTTGTGTTAACTTTCAGCCTGTCTGCCTAAAATATACATGGGTAAGGACAGATTGCTTTCTGCACCAAGTGCTGTCTAAAGGAAGTGTCTGCGGAGTTTTTGGTTCAGGGCCAAGTTTCCTGCTGTCTAGCATTAGAACTTTGGCAAGGCAGTCTGGGCCCTGTCACAAAGAGAATCTATAAAAATGGGGTTTCCTTGTCATCACACATAATTAAGGACAACATTTTAATCAGGCTGCTCCCACTTAATTGCCATGCTTTGAATTAGCTACACTGAACCTGCCGTTTTAAGTAGAACCAGTGCATTTGTCAGACTGGGTCAGGCTGGGAAGATGAAACCTCATTGGAGATATGGAGAAGTCAATTATTTTATAAGGAAGGAATGTGCTCTTGTCATGATGTGTTATAAAATAACCATGGTTAAATGCAGGAGGGATTGATTGCTGTGGTACTGGACAGAGTCAGCTTTAAACTCTGGTAGCTTGCTGTGGTTTATGAAACCACATGGAGAGCTGAAGCTTTCACAATCAGATTTTGGGACTGGACAGGCAATTTTGACTCATTGGTGGTTTTATTTTGATTTGAATAATAAGGAGAACAATGTAAAGAATTTTTAGGTGCCTTGCGCATGAAAAATATTCTTAAAACCTCAAAATCTGTCTTTATTTAAAAAATAAACCACAGAAGAGCTCAACCAGGCAGCCGTGTCTGGTAACCTTTTGATCATTCACAGCCTCAACTGCTCCAAAAACTGTTTGCCAAAGGCATTTTTTTGCAGCATGCCTTGGAAGTCACCATTTTTAGGCCCTGTCAACTCAAGGTATAGGAGGAAAGAACATTTTCCAGCACCATGGAGGCCTTAAAATCTGTTTGATTTGTAGCTACAATTATCCCACAGGAGCAGTCAAGCAAAGGAAACCTGGAAGGAGACAACCCTTCCATTGCTTGGCTATGGTGGTCTCCACAGCTTGCTCTAAGTGCTGCAGAGAAGCTAGTGGGCAGACCTGGTATCCTGAGCTCACTGCACAATGATTCATTTAGTCCATGTTGCATTTTGCTCTAGCTTCAGCTTGTAAAGTACAGCCCAGGACTGTTATGTGAAAAACGGGAATAGGCAGGACAGCTGTAAGAAGAGCATTGGCCTCCTGGTGCTACTCAACCTGCCATGTGTTTTAGAAGCTCTCAGGAATGAGCCATAGAGGCTTAAAGGCTGTAGGCTGGCCTTGAGTGGTCAGTATGGGACACTGAGGGTCTATAAGGTGTCATTGCAATCCTGCTGAATCAATTGCTATGCTCTGTTGCCTGCATTCTGCAAAGCTGATCATTCAAAAACTATGCTTTGAAGGATGTACAACCCTTCTGTCACAGATGCTGGTGCTAGCAGTTGTTGAATGAGAGACAAGATGCTTGCCAAAGCCTTTTAATAGCAGCACAGTTGTTTATGACATGTTTTAGCTAACTCAGGCTTCCCATAAAGAAACACAGGGAACTGTTGGCTTCCAGACATAAGGTAGACTAAGGTCAGAGCTGCCTTCTCTGTTCAAGCATATTGACATTTTATAGTATGGTAACAGCATTTGATGGCTGTTACTGTTCCTGCCTTTCGTAGAATCATAGAATAGTTAGAGTCGGAAAGGACCTTAAGATCATCTAGTTCCAGCCCCCCTGCCATGGGCAGGAACACCTCGCACTAAACCATGTCACCCA
>WYDI02023133.1:37875-65268 GCA_009867235.2 Psittacus erithacus
CCCCAACTTTCTCAGCCTATCTTCATACAGGAGGTGCTCCAGTCCCCTGATCATCCTCATGGTCCTCCTCTGGACTTATTCCAACAGTTCCATGTCCTCCTTTGTCTAAGGGAGAAAAATATGGGGAAAATATGCCTCTCCAAGCATGAGTGCATGAGCCATAGATTTCAAGGAGCGGCTTTTGAATACATCTAAAACCACAGTTCCACTTTCCCACTTTTCCACAGTTCCACTGTGCCTGGTCCACAGCATAGCCAGTGAATATAATATACGGATGGGTTGGGGGCACTGCTAAACCTACAGCACAGACATCCTAAGAATCTGGACCGCCAGCTTTATGCCCTGATGATAATCAGCTATATTTTCTGCTGTCTGAATAAATCGTTACCCAAAAGACTGTGTTACAAACCCCAAAGACCCCACACAGGACCTTTAGACCTGCAGATAATGACATATCTGTGTTCATGCCTACAGCAGAAGAAGCTTCTCTCCAGCAGTGCCCTATACCACATTTTGCAGAGGTGAAGATAAGGCATCTGGCTGCTCTGCAAGAGTGGTTTGGCAGCATGAGACATCCCTCTCTTGATTTCCCATGCATGTCATCTTGTGCCTGCAATTAGCTGTTGTGACACCTGTTCTTATGTCCATTTTTGCCAGGTATAGATTTTTAGTAAAAAGGTGGTGTCATGAACTTGAAACTGTTGCCCCCTGCTTCTTCATTAGCTTTCTCTTCCCATTTCCCTGATATTGTCAAATGACTCCTTGGTACTGCACAAAACAGGAATTCCTGGATCCCCAAAGCTGGAGAGAAACAGTGGCGCTGCAAAGCAGCCAGGAGGGAGAATATGCATGCTTATGTGTTACAGCCTATTCCTTCCTTCATGGAGGAGACATATCACATGTCCCTTCCTTCTAACATGGGATCATCCAACCCAGCACTGCAGGTGTTTCTGTCTGTCACATAGTCCAGTGCAAGATCAAGACTATACACCAGGGACTGCAATCCTCTTCCATTCATACCCACCCTTCCATTTAGCTGCAAATTCTGGGGCAAACCCACCACACAGGTAAGTCTAAAAAATCAGCATCAGTGAACAGGGGAATAAGAGGTATGCCTTTTCACCCATTGCTGTTGTCTTTGAGTGCTCACTACATACAGATCTCCAAGAAATGCAAGGGACTGGCTCTAGGTGTGATCTTCCCCCATAGCACCTATCCAGGTCTCAGCAGTTTTTCAAAGCCTGGAGTGCTAGTAGAAAAGAGATGCTGCCTGGCTTGGCTGACAGCCCCCAGAGCAATTCCAGGCTACAGACCTGAATCACATGAACTTGCTCAGAAGAGTCAGGCCATGTTCGATGTGGTGGGACCCATAGGTGCTTCAGAAATGCACTGCCCCGCGATTCCTCATTCTCCCCTTGGTGGTCAGTTCATGTTATTAAAAGTCAGGCCTGCCAACAATGTTGTTTTCTTGTCAGTGATTTTGGCCATCTCCCTCTGGAAATGTCTTTCCAAATTCTTACTCCCACCAAGATATTCACAGGAGAGGAATAAATCACTGGATTGGCCAGAAATAGGAGACTGGGAAGTCAGCAGTGGAAACCCCCTTTGGCAACTACTGCATTTGTGGATAAATGCTGGATGAGAACTGTGCAAAAGGAACACCGCTGTTGCCAGCACTGGCCTCCACTGGACACCCTGTACTGGACCCTGTTTCAAGGACATCTGTAAACACCATCCACTTTCCAGCACTTGACGTGCTGGAGGGACTAGAGAGGATTTACATCTAGGTAACATGAGAAAGATTGGCTGAGGACATGGCCATCTTCTTATTCCAGGATTGCAGTCAAGCTTGCTGGAAGGTTACCAGTCTTATAGCCCAAGAATGCACAATCCCATGTTCTTCTAATCTTTTACAGTGCAAAGTCACTCAGTGCACACATTTATCTTTGCAACGAAACACAATGTAAAGACTTGCAAGAGCTGTTATGGTACCTCACCAGCGCTGAAAACAGCTCCCCACAATATTTCCTAAGTGGAAGGGATGGACAGATAGGCCAATAACTTCATATGTCATACCAGCTGTACCCTCAATATGATCTGACTTGGCTTAAAGTTTTGGATCTCAGTAGAACCAATCTGCAGAAAATGCAGATCATCATCCAAAATCCCAAGCACCAAAGTCACCGTTGCAATGAACATTTGATTGCCTGTTATGGATCACTGGATATTTCTTTTTGCCATGAAGTTCTTGAACTCATCTTACAATAAGCTATTGTGAAAGCAACATGGGATGGCGCTATGGATGAGATCTGGATTCTCTTTCTGCCTCTACTATTATGTGCTTTATAATCTGTGGCAAGTCACTTAATTTATGCATTTTTCAGTTTTCATTTGTCTTCCCTAAGTTGGTAAGCTTTTCTGAAGAGGGACCTGGATCTCATTCAGGGCCTTTAGGTGCTACTGAAACACAAAAATAAAGCAATAGTGGAACTCCTTGGAGACCTTGTTCTTGCTCCATTTGCAGGCTGTCACACCTCATCATAGCAGTGCGGATAAAGTTTGGATAATATGACACATCTTACATACTTCCTTTTGAGCAGGGTGTTTAAGAGCCCCAGTACATGTATTTAATGAGATGCTAATATGCTGTACATACACTTTATGGCTCTGGCCATAGATGCCTTTACTGACAGTCACAGGAGATATATTAGGGGCAAATCACCCAGTATTGTGACCTGGGTGCCCACTTTGCCAGCAGAAGTCTCTGGGAAGCTCCTAACTTCTTGACTGAGGAGAGCTTCTTGAGGGCTGCCTCAGCTCCAGCCCCTGGAAGGAAATGGCCATAGACACAAGTGATAAAACCAGCCACATTCTGATGAGGGACAGCTGCTCTGGCAGATCACCCATCTTGTGCACATCCCTTGTGTTGTGGTCAGAATTAGCTTTTGCCAACCAGTAAACTGTAGGCAAAACTGACATCCCCAGAGAGAAGCACATAGCTGACACCACTGAAGCATGCTCTGTGGGCTTATATGGCCATGGTGGCATGACTGTGCCACCATGGTCTCCTGGCACTATCACAAGGCTTGGCTGCATTGTTTGCCCTATATTGCCAATAGTTCCTGGGGATTCCTCTTTTATCTGATTAAAAACCTGTGCTTTTGAGGCAACAGGATCAGTTTTATACTTGCTGAACCCAAGAAGATCTTAATGGCTGTGATGGAAAGCAAAATCACTACATGAATATGCTGCTGAGCTACAGAGCACTAGAAGAATCAGCATGGGTCAGCATGTTTCATGTTACCATCTAACTCTGTAAGCCAGCAGCTGATTTCTTGGCTTTAAAAAGCTCTAAGGTTTTTCAATATATAACTATCTCTTTCTATTTGTTTTCCTAAAAGTAAGTCAAAATATGGTTTCAATTTCGTTAGAAAAAGGCCTATTTATACAAGTGTTTGCAGTGGAGTTTTATGGTCTTTTCCCCTTTGGACCAGACTATTACATTGTATTCTGCTGAAGTTCATGCCATGTGTGCTGCAGCCAATGCTATGGGCAGCAAATGCACCTTACATTCAGCGCATTACTCTTTCTTTTTCTTCATTATCACCTGGGGAAATAACTGGGGAAAAGCCAGGAAGACTCCTTAAGGCATGTTTCCAAGTCAGGACCTGGGATGCAGCCAGGTAGCTTTCAGTAACATGACAGAGAGCCAGTTTCCCACAAACCATTTCAAGAACGCACTCTCCATCTTCACAGTCCAGTTTCATCCCAAATACCGAGGATACACACACACACACCCCCACGTGGAGAACAAAGCAGAAGAACACATGGAAAAGTAATCAAATACAAAATATGGGAATTCTTGAATTTCATTTTACCTCAGAGAGAAGCATTTTCCCTTTAGAGAATTCATTTGGTTAAATGCATACAGTTGTTGTGTTACGTACTACCATGGACAGACTCAGCTGTGATCATCACATTGGTCTCTGCCTATTCTTTTTTATTTCTTTTTCTTTCTCTTTTTTTCCCTTTTCTGCTAGTCATGAGGATGGAGCTTTATTTACCCACCAATTTTGAAATCAGAATTTGCATTGCAACTCATCAATTACTCCTGCCACTTCTCCAGTCTCCTTATCAGCAAACAAAAACAAATCAGAAGAGTTAAACACAGTGAGAGAGACACCAAATGTGCAAATACTATTTTTACTTGGGCATTTGTATACAAGGCAATAACAGTGATGCTTCTTTAAATGGAAAACCTTTTCCTTTGACAAAAGCAGTCCCCATATCTACAGTACTACTCTAGTACCCAGGTAACTCTCTGCTTACTGCAAATTCTCAGTCCCAAGTAAATCAAAGAACATATTTCAAATTGAGATTGACAAACACATTACAAGAGATTTATTTTGTTAGAAAATAACCCTCCAAAAATAGACCAAAAATCCTCTTCATAGTCTATTCACAAACAGTAACTTGCCCATCTCTGCTCCTCAGTGGAACTTCAACATGAGGATGCACAGAAGAGTGTAAAACTGCTTTCAAATTTTGCAGGTTAGTTTCTTGGCACACAAATAGTGCCTTAAGTCTTATCAGGATTGTGCTCATGAAAATAGGAATATCAGTTTCTCTGTTGACTGGCCAAAGGAAAAAAAACCTGTTTTCAAATCACAGTGAAGTACTTATGATTAAGTTTAGTTTTCCCACTAAAAGATATAAATCAAATCTTCTTGTAGAATGTTGTCTTTTCTTTCATTTTGTTGCCCTGAATTTTTCTTTTATAATAGTTTTGTTAACTTTCAGGACTAGTAACAATTTAAAAAAGTAAACCCCTGTATTTTAGACTATCTTACTGCAAAATGTCTATCTTTCTCAAGATTTTCTTTCTCAGAATGTAATGAATATATAAACTTCTTGTGCATTTTTTTCATCACAAATACACATTTTTCAATGGAAATTTATTTGCCTAAGTGATACATTTTTCTCAGAATCTATGACACGGAGGAAGCACAGAGAGTAATTTGAGCACTTGAAGATCTTGATGTTCAAAATACTCTTTAATATAAAGGTTTTTTAATGGCTTTTCCCCATTTAGTGAAGCCATCAAAGATGAATTTAACCATAACTTAAGCATGACTCTACCCAGAAATCCAACCCATTGCTATGTCTAAATAAACACAAAGCCCAGCAGCACAGCTTTGGTATCCACATTTCTCCAAGCCATAGCTCTCACTAAAATATATGACTCCCTATATAAACGACAACAGCTAGGATTTTTTAACCTCAGTTAAAATGCAAAAACAAAGCAGGAATCCCTTTTCCAGGCCTTACTCTCTTAGATTTATGATCAAAAATACAGTGTGTCTCTCAACAGAGGGAGGTCACAGAATGGTCTGAGCTAATATCGGAGCCTGTGAAAAAATGCCATTGTTGTTTGGTTAACCAGTGTCACACAATTAGGCAATGCTCAAAAATCAATTAGTCATACACTATAGCCGAAATGGCATGTTTTTCTAACTGTGGTATATCTTATTGCCTCTTGAAGCCTCAATACGAGTTCTAAGCAAGATGTTTTAAAGTCCTACGCAACTGTAAAAAGATGCTTTCTTAGAAAAGGAAAAAACTTTTTCAAATCTGGAAATGATAGTGTTCCTAAAGCATCCAGAACAGCGTTAGAACAGTTACTTTGTCTGCCCTCATCTGTATTTTCAAAAACCTTTAGGTCAGTTTGTCTTTCTTCTTTTTCTTCTTTTTTTTTTTTCCTTTTTTTTTAATTTAACTAAGACGCAGCTGTGAAAACTGGATTCTTCTTTTGAACTCCTGTATTTACGTTTGCTTCTGGCAGCTCTGAGGAAATGTGATTGTTTTAAAGCTCGCTGCAAAGTTTAAAAGGTTTTAATACATGAGGCCAAAACTAACATGTTACACAGTTCAGGTTCCTATTGCCTTAATTTCAGTCTGTAGTGATCAGGTGAAGCTTGATTGTAATTGCAGCATAGGTGTGCTGGCGATTTCTAGTGACTAAGGCAGCTAATAAAAAGATTAATGAAGGAAATGGTTCTGAGATTGACCAGACTTTCTCAAGGGTCAGGACCACTTTTGCACAAGGCAAGACTTCTGATCTGTCTCAAAGGAGAACATACAAAGTTTTGGTAGATATAATGTTTATATAATAAACCTACACTTTAAGGTATATGGAAGCCAAGACTATTTTGGTCAAGATGTATGAATAACATACTGGTCAGCATAATGCACAAAATGAGTCTCCTGACACAGGTAGTCCTTACTGCAGGGTTTGCCAGAGATCAGGCAAACTGGTTGCACATGTGGTGTGAAAGTCAGCAGCCACTGGCCCCAGGTGAGCATGTCCCTGGGAGAAGCAGTGATCGTCAGCCTGCAGGTTGGTTTCCTCTGGGGACTGGAGCACTCTTGTGGGTTTTTGTGTATATCATGCGTGGAGGTGGACTTTTAACCTCAGCTAAAACTCAAACCTTAAATCCTAGAGCAGAAAAATAGTCTCGATCCTAATCAAAGAAAGAGTTTAGCTTGATAATTAGTGTCAATCAGCATCAATGAAAACATTGATAATCACTATTACCATACCAAAATGAGGATTTTGCTGATGAACCAATGGTCTTAAGTTTGCTTTAGAGCAATACTTAGGCACATCTCTTTATAGCACATTTGTAAGCAGTCCTACTAAAATCAGTGGGGCTACTCATCTAGCAGCAGCGCCCCTTTGGCACGCTGCTGGATCAAGATATCAAGTGATATATGGCTGATGATGGGTCATATGTTCCAGCCAACACAGGTGGTGTTATGGGCAAATTCCTATTGTAGTTTGATCACAGAACCTTTGATCCTACTTCAACTGTGACTGGTAATCAGCATTACATGGCCCCATGTGTGGGTTCAGTGTCTGCTCTGCAGTGAGGTGGTAGGAAACCCTGCTGCAGAATCTACAGCTGCTGCCTCCAGAAGGAAGGAGCCCCTGGGATGAAATTTCGCTAGGCTGGTAATACAAGTGATGAAGGGCGGGAAAATATTATAAAGATCAACATCTCTTCTGTAGTGTTCAATTAATTAAATGACTCTCTGTGTCCAGATCAGCTTCCTCTTCTAGTCTGCTTTATTTCTAGTAGGAAAAGATTACATGCCAGGCTCTCTTTCATCTTTTTTTTTCTTTTACTTGAGGATACAAGCAAGGGTACAAGGTGAAGACTTAAAGAGCCATTGTGTTGCATCCTACAGCAAGGGACTACTCTAAATACTGTGGCTTTTGTGGTCCTAGTTACATGTGGCCCCAAAAGTATGGGAATTCATGGTGTAAAGCTCTGTCTTAATTAATTCCAAAGGTATCTCCTCAGATTCAACTTCATGAGCTAGTGAGAAAGTGATATTATTCATGTCACCAACCAATGTAAGGTCACTGGTACTTGAATACAATTTTTTTTGTATGTCGATGTAAATCAACTAGATCCAGTGAGGATTCCCCAACCTTTTCACCAGCGTAACTTCATTAGCTGTGTGAATTGTGCTAAGAACAGTTACTCTGAGTAAAATATCCATACAATAGGTTATTTTATAGTGTTCAAAGTCTTTCTGTCTGTCCATTTTTTTGCGGGGAGCAGAAAAAGTGCCTAATTGTGTCAGGATCCATTTAATGTCTCCTCAGTACAGTATGTGCCTGGCTCAGCTGGCCTGAGTGTCACTGAAGAGGAATGCGTGTGGGCCATGAACTGCTTTCATCAGCAATATTTGCTGATCGCTGTGATGCTTACAGTGGCAGGAGATCGTAGCGCTGCTGCTTTTGGGGATATGTCAAGGAGCAGTTGGGAGGTAACTGTCCAGAACTGTGTGCTCTGGTCTGTGAAAGGGCAGGAGGGGAAGCTGTTAATACCAGCTCCCTTTAGTAAAAGAAAAACCAGGTTTTCATAAGAAAAGTAATTATTGTCCCAGGGAGGGAGGTGTGAGTAGCCATGGTCCACTTTCTCCTACTCTGCTAAGCTCCCTAAGGAATATCACCCTGGCATAGTGAAGTTTGATTGTCAGGACTAATGCTGCATATTTCAGAGGTTAAAATACAGTTCCTTTCTCCAGTGATGGTGAAGGGCTGAGCAAAATCTCTGTAACACTCAACAGAAAATGAAAGGAGCAATATCCTGCATTAAGTATGATGCAACTGAGTCCACTTAGTACTTGAGACCTTGAGAATATGAAACGGAAATACAGGTTTTATTTTCAAAATGTTTGTTCTTAAAAGATAATTTTCATTTAAAATTTCCTAAATCTAAAAGAAAATAAGGACACTTGAAAAGATGACAGCCCTACAGCGTAGCTTCAGTGTGTACCTCACCCATGAGGAGAGCTGCATGCAGAGAGCAGTAGTGAGGTGCACCACAGCCTGCACCTGGGATATGAAGTTCTGGCTTGTTCAGCCTCCTCGAAGTATGCATTTTCCTCACAAATGGTGGCCGTGTAGAGGTCATGGGTACCCCAATCCTCCTCCAGAGTGGAGTGACTAAACCTTTGCTTTCTGGGCAGTATGCGGAAGGCCTGTTTGATCTTTTGTTTGTACGTGATTTCCACACATCCCTTTCCAGAGAATCTTGCTGTCCTGTTGGAGAGAGTCCTCCCTCCCTGGACACAGCACAGACCCTTGGTGGGTGTTCCTCTGCACACATGTTTCTAGATAGCAAGTCTGCCAAAGAGAACTCCTATATGTTATGTTGGGGGTTTTGACAGCTGCACTGCAAGTTCCTGTCATTGCCAAGAAAGAGGAATCAACAGAGCACAGAAGTCCCTGTCTTGGACACATCACTTCTTTTCCTTTTAAAATATGCAAAACAGCCACCTTAAACTAAACAGAGCTGGATGCTTAAGATTCAGGTTTTGGCTGTCCTCTAGAGTTCGGACCTTTAGTTCAGGCTTGTTTGATAGCAAGGTTTGACCTGGAGTCAGGACACCCAAGGAGCATGAACCCCAGCCCTGGCCAAACTTTGCTGTCTCTCTCTGTGTCAGTGTCTGGGAAATGACTTGTGGGTCTCTTCCCAAATTGGTCATGTTTTTTCAGCACCTCCCTACTGGTTCTTGATATTCTCTTTCCTTCCTACAGTGAAGGATCACTTGAGTTCTCAACAGGACATTCAGAAGTCAATTCTGTATTGCTGATTGGGTCTTCTATCTCCTAATTTCCCCTTATCTCCTCATTAGCCTTTAACATTTTACCCACCCCTTATCTTCAGTTTTGGGAAATGTATTTTCACCAGCTTATGTGGGGGACAACAGCAAAATTAGATTTCCTGATGTTCTGCCTTAACTGGCATTTACTTAATTCCTCCTGCTGATTTTAGTTGAACATCCTCAGAGAGCACCAAATAATTTACTTTCTTCCTGCAGCATCTCACCCAAAGATGTCTGTTTTACCAGTTCACAGATCATCCTTTTCCCCTTGCATTTTGGCCAAATTAGAACACATAATTCTTTTGATATAATCCCACATAAATCAGTCTCTCCAGCCACTCCATCATTTTGCTGTGCTTCTCTGAATTCATTCCAATTTGTTCTTACTACTGTTACTGAGCTGTCCAGAACTGAATGCAATATTAATATTCTACACACTGTATATAGTGCCTGTCAGGAAAAGATTACAAGCTTTATGAAGATGGATTATTTAAACCTCCCAATACCACCAGTGGTCATGGAGTCAGTGACTATTATTACCTCAAATTTGAAAAATTCCACTCATCTACTTATCAAGGTCAATTCATGTTTCTGATGGTTGAGTGAAATGTTAGCTTTTCTTATTCTCTCTGCAGTGAAGGGTAGGCCAGTAGACTTTGGCATCCAGCCACAAAAAGCCTCATACTGTAATAGCATTACAGTATTTGCAAGGCGCCTAATGGGGTTGCCAGCCCCAGGTTAAGCATGTGCACTGCCTGTTCACTGCACGGGAGGGCTTGGTGCTTCAGGAGTCAACTGCAAGCCAGCATGCTGGGAGAGGAGCCCCTAAGTGAGCAGAAAAAAAATGCTGATGGGAAAGATGTGCCTCAAATTCCTGTTCTTCTCTGGGACTGGAATCTATGTCCGCCTTTTACTCCTCAAAGTGGGAATGGGACATGGGGGAACAGGGGCATTTCACACAACCTCTCTGAGGTCAGTGATCATTTTTTTGTCTGCATCAAGCAGCTTAAGACAGCTCCTATGCCTATGCAAGCTAGTGCTCAGGTCTAAGGAGCTGTAGCACTTCAGTTTCCTGGTCTTTGCTTTATGTTGACTAAAGTACTTTGTAGGGAATGGGTACAGCTAAAATATTTCAAAACTGGATATGAGAACAAATAGCTTTGTCTAAAGCTTATTGTAACAAGATCAGTATTCTGTGGCTGGACATGCTTCATTATACAGATTAACAGTTTTTTATAGTTGCTACAAACTGGTAGAGAGGAGAGCTAGGCTTCAGGTTTTGCTTATATGAAAACTTACAGTATGCAGAAGCGAAGAACCCAGACCTGTGTGGTACATGTTGTTGCAATGATTTCACGGAAGCATAGTTATGTTGTCTCCTTTCCCCAGCTGTCTTGTGCCAGGCTTCCGAGGAATATGTTCCTTTGTCATACCATGGGCAGGTGTTCCCATGATGGACTACTCAGCTCTTTGTGCACTAACAGTGATGCATCTTGAGGGCTGTAGTCAGACTAGTCTTGGCTATAGAAAATGCTGGATATATGTCCTGTCCCATACACCCTTGTCTTTTGCATTAGAGATGCAGTAGAGATGGAATAAAAATTTCCAGTGTTCTGTTTTCATGAAAGAAATGCCCCAAACAAGACCCTTTGGTGAATCCCAGTGTGGGATCAGTCACACTGATAGCACTTAATCTTCACAAGTCTGACCCAGTGCTTGAGCTTATCAGGCACTGTAGTGTAGAAGATGGAATAACCAGAAAACATGTAGATGATTTTCTGGAAGATAACAGGAAAATGTAGATTTGCCCTGATAATGTAAGTAAAAAGCAGCCTAACTACTTCCTGGCTTTTCTTCTGCAGTGTTGCAGATGATAAGTGAAAGTAATGAAAGATAAAGTAGTGTGAAGTTGGTGTCTTCGCTGCTAATGTCCAATTGCTGATAATTAAGACAGTAACCTGTAACACTTAAATGTTACTATGGGAAGCTGTATTTTCAGGATGACACTTGATTTGAGTTCAGATATTCATGAATTAAAATATCACTGTGCATACACTTTTCTGTCTCATTGCAAATGGACTTACAAGTGTACCCGAAACCAGACAGGCAAGTGTTCTGGAGCTTCTCTATCTGAACTCACTGTGAACTGTACAGCAAGCACCTTCATGGAGTAGATGGAGCAGTTTGTGTGGCCACAGAAGCATGGTGATGGATATCTGCGTAAACTCTCAGTAGAGACACTGATCAATGTGGTAGGAGGCTATATAAATTAGAATGGTGGCTAAAGAGTGTCTGCTCTGAGATTCTGGTGGTGTTGGAGGATGTTTCCTACAGTAGGGGAACAGGACTGGTCTGAAGCAAGTCCAAGTTCGAAATCAAGCCTCTGTTCTGAAGGAAGTAATAAGTGATAAGGGTGAGATATAAGTCTGAAATTATGGTCTGCTAACAGCCCTCAAAGGCTTCTAGATTTAGTTCTTGGAGTTATCATGGGCCAGATGTTGATGCCAGCAAGTTTCCTGAGGAAAATATATCTGTTCTACACACACCAATGAGAGAGTGCTGCAGAACTGCCGTGGAAAACCAAGCCATATGAAGTGCTTTCCAATAGTTTTTAAAGTTAATGAAAAGAGTCCAGTGGTTTAATTGCACATAGTCCATCACCTCTTTCTGAAAGGTTGCCTGGCTCTGCTAAGCTCATGAAGAAAATTAAACCAAATGTTTGTAACCTTGCAGCTCTCAGTGTAGAAGAGGAAATTCCCAGTTAACCTCTGGCTTGTTTCCAGCCACCGTTAATCATAATTCTATCACTAATTTACTGATTTAATGACTTCTTCTGAACAAGAAGCTTCTAGCAAGTTTTTATGCATATTGAAAGATAACATTGGATTTGTGCAGCATGTGCAGGGTTTTATTAGACATCAACAATGGTGCCAAATTATTTCAGATTCACAAATTGCAGCAAGAGAAATTGCTGACAGAACTTCATCTTTGCTAGGTTTCAAGAGAGATACCAACACTAACTTGACTTTTCTGCATAGTTCTCATGCTATGAGGGCTAAATAACATTTCCCCAAAGAAAAAGATTTTGAAGAATGCCCAAGGGAAGACTTGAGGCTTATTTTTCACCAAGTTGTCCCACCCTTACATCAATGGCCACAATCTATTCTTGTGTATGATACTAGCATTTTTGAAAGCATTCAATCTATATAGTACCTGTACCAACTAAGGATTTTGGCATTTTCACACAGTTTCTGCCAAAATGCAGTTGCCTGCCTGCATACAACATTTTGCAGGCAAAACATCATTTACTTGTGCTGGTCTTTAAGTATAAACTGGGATATTAAAGATCAATAGTGGCTAGAAAATGCTATAGATTACAGTGTGAAGAAATCTGCCTTCAGGATATTTTTTCTGTACATAGAGCATTCATGTTTGGAGTATTGTGCAATCTATGTCTGAGAAACTCTCACCTCACTAGTTAGTTTTTGATGTCTCAATGAAGCATGAAGACAGCAAATCCCTTGGTGGTTGGCAGGAGACATTGATTCATTTCATGCGTCTCAAGAGGGCAAAGACCAAACTTAATAACCTGAGAAGTGAACATTTTGAGAAGTCTGATGTGGGGCAGGGCCTCCTGTTTGAGCTCCTGACGCTTACTCAGCTGAAGGTTGTATACTTTGTGGAAATTTCTGAGAAGGCCAAAAATAACAGCATTCTGTTCCTCTTTGGAAATCCTTATTCCCTACCGCCTGCTTTTCCATTCAGGAGTTCAGGATGCTAAATCAAGGGCCCTACCTAACTTCTGCTCCTTCTCTGTCCACTCTTAACTACAAGCAAGGATGTCAGCGGAGGTGAATCACAAGCACAGCATTGAGGCATTCTACTGTGTTTCATCACAGAAATGAGTGATTCCATGAACAATGCACCGCCGTGCTCCACTCCTTGTTTAGCTCCTGTTCCCAGCACAGGCCTCTCGCTCTCTTCTCTCCATGGCCAGTGGTATTTCTGAGGCACTGAGAACTACTGCTCTTATCAGCTTATCCTCCTATTTCCAGGAAAAGCAGTAGAGAGAAACTAGGAGTAGAGTTTTTATGGTGATCTTCAATAAAGTAACTGGAAGCTATTTTTCAGTGGGAAATAGCAATTATTTAGCAAAAAGGACAACTGCAAGATTTTTGCTAGCAAGAATAGGATGTTTCAGGTTTCTAGCCTACCAGGAAGAATCAGAAACAAAACTACCAAGGAAAGCAGACATTCTACAAAAATCTTTAATTAAGCTTTCTTCCCAAATTCTACCTGAGCTTCTCAGCCTGAGGGTTTCTATGGATAAAACACTTTAGAGGGCCCAGAGAAAGCTGGTAGGAAAAACACTAAACCCCAAAGAATCGAGTGGAATACAGGCCATGTGAATCTCGGCAGCAGCAGCTGAAGATGATACTGTCAAAGTGAGCAGAGATTTTCTGCTTGCAAAGCTCTGAAAGGTAGGTCTGAAAATCAGGAAATGGTCATTATTTGATATCTAAACTTTCTCTTTCTTCTCATACTTTTTTTTTTTTTCTTCTTTTTTTTGTGGTGACTTCAGTTTATATTTGTCTAACTGGACCACCTTATTTTGATTTGATATGCATTGCTGTGGTGCAGGTAGGAATTCCGCAGATGCATAGAAAATGTAAGCTCGCTATGAAAGAAACAAAAAGTATTATGAATAGAGGTTTTGAAGTGTGTTCAGGGTTATGCTTATGGTGTTTCAATGAAATTTAGGACAGAGGAGTGACTGACACTAAAGGGTACAGAAAAATATAATGTCCTTCCCATGGGAAAAATGTAATTTCAGCACTAAGGACAAACAAACAGCTGGGACAAGCAGTTGAAATAAAACTTAGTTGAGTTTATTTGTTAAAGAAAATCATGGGTTTAGAAATGCTGAAAAGCTGCTTTCAGTTTTAGGTTTGACCTTATTCTTGGCATATCCTTTCCCCACAATGGCTTGTGATGCCCCATGGCCCATGAGGTCTTGTGGGCACCCCTTGCCACCCTTTGTCCTTCAGCATGGGCTGGGCCACTCAAGAGGCTGCTAGGTAGGGGTGCACAGTGTGTCCTGTAAGGCTCTCATGGTGCAGTGCAGACACCAGGCACTGTCCCAAACCTGTACAAAATGCTGTGGGCCTTCTTCACTTTGTTTTGTGTCTTCTATGGAAAATTCCACTGGAATAATCTATTTCAATGGAAAACGTTTATAATATTGGAACAGATCCATTTTTGATAAGATAAAGTGTGGGGGTGGAGGGATGCTCTGTGCAAAGTATTTCTGTTAACAGAAGAACCACTCATCTAACTGTTAGTCTAAAGACAATGGATTTACTATATCTGTTGTTAAATACAGTTCCAGGGAACTAAGACCAATAATGAATCAGGAATAAAACACAGTTTGCTTTTATTTTTCATCCAAAGCTAACAAGCAACCATAACTTTGAAAACAATGAGCTATACTGCCGGAGAGCCTTCAGTTTTCATTGTGTTTTTTTTTGTGGTTTTTTTCTTTTTTCAAAACTGCATTGCCAGTTAGTAAAATGACCTGCATTGGAAGGACTCAGCAGAGCTTTTTAAATGCTTCAAGGTGATCCAAATATTTCAGGTTGATCCGTGTTAATTCTTTCATTGTGGCTCGCTTCTCTAAAAAAATCCAGAAATGTTTTTTGGGCCAAGCTGTGTTAATGCAGCTCTAATGATTACAGTTCAATGCAATTTGTAATATACTTAAGAAAGCCTCCACTTCAATGAGATTTTGCCTTCTCTGAAAGAAAATCTCTTAAGTCACACCTGGAAGCGGGATTCCTAAATCTCTTGGATAATTCAGAAATCCTGCATATATTTCCTGCAAGACAGGCTGATGATTGTGCACATCATATTAGAAATGCACGGCTGATCAGAGCAGGCTCTGCTGCAGCAATGGCATATTAACTTCTGCAGAAAGACCAGAATACCAGATCTACTATTCCTGACCAAATCAGGACAGAGTACAGGGGTTGTTTATACTTGCCTGGTGACTGACTGAGCAAATGATGTGAAATGATCCATCCCTGCAGCTCTGACCTCATGGTACTGTGAGGGCCCAGAAGGAGACAGAGTTCACTGAGACATCTCTTCAGAGTTTATTTCAGCTTTGGTGGAGCATGAGGTCTTCTGTTTAGGAACTTATTATCTAATCTGTTCTCCAACATACTGCGTTAAAAACAAACACCCGTCATCTGTTTCCAGACACAGAAACAGTCCTATATTCCCTCCACCATTGTAAAATGCATTCCAGCTACAAACATTGTTTTTTCACTATCCCTGACGTCCTGTTTAGAATGAAGAATGACTCTCTGTTTGGCCTGCGTATGGTTATTTACAAGTGTTTGTAAAATGTCTAGGACCAAGAAGGAAAGGGGAGAAAAAAGGCCAAAGGGACTGAAGGTGGGAAAGGATCATTAGCAATTGTTTGTTTTATTTAAAGTAAAAGTTCATTCTGGTGCTATTTAAAAAAAATAAACCCATGTATTTTATTGCATGTGCTTGAGACTAGCACAGGTTATTTTTGCCAGAGGGCTGCAGTGAAAGGTGGGGGTTTTTTTCCACTGATAACATGCAGGGTCTAATTGGCATATCTGCTGAGCTATGTTTGCAAGACCCATTGTGGCTGAGCCATCCAGGGACTGAAGTTAACATTTCGTATTTTATTTGTGCTTCTTTTAGTGAAATTTGTACATGATGGAGCTCTCACATGCACCAGCCCCACTGGTACTCTGCTGGAGGCTTTGCTCTGGACGGAGAGTCAAGGGCAGCAGCGGATCAGCAAAGCTGGCTCGAATGCTGTTACCCAGGAGGGCCTGACACCTTCCCCCAGTTGGAAACCTCTTGCAGCACTGCCCAGCTCATACTGGCTCTTGCACTTCCCCTCAGGTCTGAGAGGAGAAGGAGTATGCTGGTGTGTCCACCCCACACCAAACCTTCCTGACCAAAGGAGGGGACCAGAGCCAGGCTGAAAGCTTGTGGTTTTCTTCCTTCACTGCTACCCCATGAACATCCTAAGCAAAAATCCCCTCTTGAAACACTTCATCCTTCAAGCATCCCTGGCTTTTTTGTAGAAACACACACTTGCTTTTCACTTTAGAAGGTGGTCTGAAAATAAACATAGCTTCTGTGCCTGCTTAATCAAGAAGTCCGAAGTATTTATTTATTTATTCAATTTTGGGACCAAACTAGTCTTGAAATTCTCTGTTTTCTGTGATTTTAGGGGCCTTCCAGCCTTTCTGTAACATTTCTGTTTGCTTAAGTTTCTCTGCCTCTTGTCTGTTAATACTCTTTCTTCAGACATCTCCATATCTTCTGAGTCTCCCTTTCTCGGAAGTAGTAGGTGTATTTACACAGGCTGGGTTTTTCTCATCTTCACCCAATTGCACTATTTAAAATCTTTGGGTGGAGGAGAAGGGAGGGAAGAGAGTGAAAATGAGGGGTGGGCAAGGAGGAAGAGTGAAACCCTGCCAGCTCCAAACCTTAGTTCCAGATAAAGCTCACATTTCAGATATGGGGCCAGAAGGGTGTATGTCTCAGTCAAAAATTATCACTAAACTGGTTTTCCAACATACAGATTCTCTTCTCAGTTTCCATCTGGAAAATTAAACTTCCCTGACATTTGAAATCTTCAGAGAGCTTCTGGTTTTGATAAGGCTGTATTTTCTGTAAGGATAATTTTTCAGTTGCACACATTTGATCATATCCTGTGTTGTATATACCATACTCTTCCACTGTGCCTTGGACACCTCACATAAAAGCGCTCCAAACATCCAAAGGTCCTTCCTGGTTTTTAGCTCATTGTAAGGTAGAATATTTTCTCTTTTTTCTTTGACAGAATGAGGATACCAGAGCATAGTGACACTTGCCTTGTTTCTATTAATTTCTTTTCCTGGGTGCTGGTGTATCCCAAACAGTCTAGAAAATATTCCTAGTAATGGTACAGTCCTGCACACACACTCTCAGTCTTCTCATCTTGCTGCCCCATCCTGTTGTTGCCCAGAAATATGTTTGCGTGTGAGTGTTTGCTGTATTTCTTCTTCATTATCCCTATTATTCTGTTTGACACAGAAGGTTCATGATCAAAGTCAGCAAATAGGCTTTAACAAGGAAAAAAACAGAACTAATGTTACCATAGAAAGTTGCAGCAGTTCTTTAAGAAAGACAAGCTGTAGAGATTACTGAGCCATACCTGTTATAAACCTGCTGCAGTCTGACCAATGCAACTGCTGGTAGGGTTCCAAGTATTTATAGTGGCCAAATGCACTTAATTTGCAAGACAAACCGAAAAAGTCAAGAGTTTTGCATGTGTGGTCTGATTGCGGAGTACAAATTCTGAGCTATTTGATTTGGAGAGAGGAAAAACATATTGTGGGACACTTTATTTGATTTTATAATTTACTACTCAGTAAAGGAAAAGAATACCTTCAGGGCCCAAATTAATGTGTAGCAGTATCACTTGAAGACCGCAATGTGCAGGACACAGAAGTAAAATGTTCTCACCCTAGCAATGAGGAGAGGTTTCCACCAGGAGCTGTTGCTAGTGGTGTGCATGGGCTTGGTTTTCATTTTTCACTGTATGCTGTCAGGGTCCTTAGTTTAGGCTCATTACATTGCATGGGGAATCAGTAAACTGGGTTTGATAAGCAAGGATTTTGATAGTATTGACATCTCATTTAGGGCAAATCTGCTTCCAGTGGACATCTATGTCTGTGAGAAACGTGTGTCCTGTGGTGGGCAACAGCTGCATTTAGCCGAAAAAGAGAAAACTTGGGTTTTTCATCTTCAGTTTAGCAGTTTCAGTAGACACAAAGGGGAAAACAAGTCACAGGATGAAAGTATTAAGTCTAATAATGAGAACATTTCCCTTGGCTTAAGCTGGTGCACAGCTACTTGGCAATAAATTGGGTTTTCAATGAATTAATATTTTGTTTCTGGTGCTATATCTTAGAATTCCTTTATGGATATTTCACTTCCCAAATTGTTCTTGGAGGTTTTGTGGTAACGTTTCCTTATTGCACTATCACTCCAATGTGAATGCACTGTGAGGACAGAAAGAACCGGGAATAAGGGATGAGGGAGGCAAAAGAAATATCAGCTGAGTTCCTGGAGCTCCTGGAGGATTATAGAATCCTCAGGAGAGCTGGAGGCATCCACAGCCAGTCCTGTTCCTTTGGGTCTGCCACCAGCAGCTGCAGCCAGAGGCATCACAGTAAGGCTGGGATGGGAATTCTGTGTTTATAAGCAAGCAGGGTTGCTGCCAGGGTTGAATATCTATGCCTGTTTGACTCAAAACCAAGAGGAAATGCAAACATTTATAGACGCCCTTTGCAAGCACTTACAGAAGCTCAGATAGCACATGGCATCCCAGTGTTAACTCAGACACCACCCAAGAGAAGAGTTCACTCAACATGTGCATAAAATTATTCTTGCCTTCACAGCAGAGTGGTTTAACCAAACCTAAAAATACAGTTAGATTTTTGGGTTCACAGTAGGGACATCAGTCCTTCTGGCAACTGACTCTCCCATCAGACATAGTGTATTAGAAAGAGGACAGTGCTTAGCACAATGATGACTGCCCAGGGAGTTGACAATGGACCTGCCTGGGACAACTGTACTCCCTGCATGTGAAACTGCTTTCTGTTTTTGTTACACATGGTACTGCTGGCTCTGGCCAGCAAGTGCATGGTGCTTTCCTTCCACGATTTCAGGGGTGAAAAACACCTTAGGGAAGATGCATTTGGTATTGGAGAGCTTCCTGTCCGCAGAGGGCTGCTGCTTCTCAAATGCCTCATTTGTCACAGGCTCTTGGGCTCTCTGACTTATGCACCTGCAAAGGGAAAGTGAATACGAATGAGCCTTGAGCGGCAGTGGCTACATGTGCTCTGGTGGAAGCCTGACTTTCAGGGTCTGTAGGGTCCTGGGCACTGCCAGTGCTTGAGCTGCAGCCTCAGGAGGACAGCTGGTGTGGAGCAGTGCTGCTGAGCGTAGGAGACTGAAGAAGCAGGAAGGGTGAAGCACGGCGAGCTGGAATCTGGCCACGGTGCTACACTGAGCATTTCTGCACTTGCAGAAGTTGCCATGGTATTTTAATAACTGCGGGTGATTTAATAACCCATCTGGAAGACAGAAGCACTGGTACAGTTGGGTTTGTGCCACACACATCACTGCATACAATTTTCTAATGAGGGAGCTTTCTTTTAGAAACCAAGAGGGAACCTATTTTGTACCTTCTTTTGTACCAGCATGTTTACACATTTTGGCAGGTCTGTTCTTCCCTAGTTAAAAACGTACTGTGACAGCAGTTTGCAATATTCTTCATTTATAGCAAGGGACCAGGACAGACGTAGAGAAAAAGCCAGTTGCGTACACCAGCAGGGCATGTACAAGTCCTTCTCTGCCATTCCCCTGTATCTGTCATTCAGTTCAGATGGAGCAAGAGGCATTGACTTCCATTCAGCAGAAGCAACTGTTCTGCTCAACTTTCTGTACACAGTGGCACAGAAAAAGTGGCTGTTCTCACTCTTCACCAGGCCTTTGCAATTTCATGTAGAAGTCTTCTGTCCCCATGCCCAAAGCCCACTTGATGCCTCTTGGTGAGTGTGGTTTCTCCAATTTGTTTCAAAACTTGTCCACTTCAGGCTGGTACAGACTGTACTGAAGGATCCAGTTTCAAAATGCTGCCCTTGCAACTGTTACAGAGTTGTTTTCTAGGCCTTTTCTCTAATTCTCCTTGCCTTTTGATAGGGACTATCAAGAGACTCGGGAAACAATAAATAGGAATATTGTTTATCTTAGGAGAATATGGGATATTAGCTCAACAAACTTTGCTGATTATCTTGGCTAGCCTTGCACATTTCCTTTAGCGTATCTATAATTGCTTTATTTAAGAAAAAAGTTCATGCTGAGCCAACTTCTAATACTGTAGATTCAACTACTTGATTTCAGATACATGGCCAAGTTCTGCCCCCTGCCTTACTTGGATTGCCCATCATAACAGCCTAATTTGTCCCACAGCTCTTAGGTATTTGCTTTCTTCATTGTAACTTATTGCTTTCAGGATATTTGTGTCTTGGATGAAATGTTAAATTTCTGGAAGGGGTAGTCAATAGGATGGAGAGGGAGAAAGGGAAACTACACAATATATCTAACAAATATGTGACATCTAATTTTAAAATCTGTTGTTTTCTTTCAGCAAAGGGGGAAGAAAGCAATGCAGCCATATTCCCTCTTTCCCCAGGATATTGGCACAAGTCCTGGATCCACTGAAATGTATAAGGAGAGGTAATTAATTAACTCAAATACCAGATTAGCTCATGTGTTCAATATATATCCATTCTGATGTGGATGTAAAGAAGACTTTGATTAATGATTACAACCTTGCTCAGGTATTTGAGAGCTTTTGCTTACTAGTGACAACTTTTTTTCTGATTCTGTATCTTCAGTGCAAAAAAGTGACTTCAAAGTCAGTATCTGGTATTCATTACTGGTACTGCAGGCGAAACTTACAGGCTGCAACCTTGGCCTTGTTAAGTCACTTGCAGTTTAATCACTGACTTCAGCAGCACCCAGATTTCACTCTGGTGCTTCTCTTGATAAGATTCTCTAATAAACAAAAGAAAAAAACCCACATGACCAAAGGCTGTTGCCTACTCTAAAGAGCTCATGAAGTTAGGCAGAAGAGAGTGTCTTGTCTTAAATATCAACTCAAAGCCCAGAGCTTGAGGAAAGGAGCAGGTGAGGCTGGTCACAGAAGGAGGGCAGATGTGGCTGCAGGAGATTGTCACCATGCATAAGCTATCACTGCCACTCTCCAGACTTCTCGCAGTCGGTTATAGCAGTTGGCTGTCTTTCACTTAAAACTTACCTCAGGAGGCTCCTGCAGTTTCAGATCCACATATGGATCCTGCTCTCTCAGACATTGCAGTGGGACAGGTTTGGAGTTTATTTATACTGCCATAAATCCAGCACTTCTACAGCTAAATTCATAGCTGACTTCAGCTGCAGTTCAGTTCTTCCAGATCCCACCTCCAAGATGAGGGACATAATCTAGCCCTAAGACCTGAAATACAGCTACTGCCACCTATTAACAGGCAAAGCAAAACACAGTCCTGCACAGCCTAGTCACTCACAATGTCTGAGCTAGGACTGCCCACAGAGGCTCTGACTTTGCTTTCGCACAGGGTAGCTCTGGCTATTTGATGATGAACCATTTTAACAGTGGTAAGACTGTACTGTGCAACTGGATCACACTGCACCACCCAGTAAGAAGTCCTGCAGCCGTAGACCAGGGAGCATCCAACAGCAGGTTGGAGTCTCTTCTGAGTTCAAATGCACAGACTTCCCTCCTTTGTGCTCTTCAGGAGGGAAGTGTTAATATTTTATCTAATGACAAAACCATGGATTTGTTTTGGCAACATGGGTAATTTCACTGATACAAGCTATGTGGTGGCCTTACCTGAGCACCCCTGAGAGAGCCCAGACACAGGCAAGGCTCAGAAACTCTTCCCTCAGTTTTGCTATTGAAGATGAAACCACCTTCTTAGGATTTGCAATCATACCATCAGGAAGGCAGGCCTTGTGTGCAGCAGATGCAGCTCAGTAAAATGATGCAGCTTTGTCAGTCAGTAGCTGAGACATGTACCTTGGGCTGGTTGTCCTGATGAGCCCAGTTTCATTCACAGAATAAAATTAGCTAGTCATGTTCCTGGCTTAGTTTGGACACAGAAATGTTTTTCATAGGGTTTACACTGATTAAGTGAATGAATTTCCATTGCCACTAGGGAAGTCCAGACATGCTCTTCTAAGCTGGTGGGAATGTGTCAGGGAGCTGTGCACAAGGTGATGTTGGTAAAGATCCATTTCAAATGAAGACTGTGGTTCTGATTCCCTACCCGCTTCAAATAGTAGAAACTGAGAAAGACATGGAAACCATGGCGTGTTTCTGTAGAACAGAGGAGAAGGGAGGTCCTCTTTAAATACTGCATCAGGATTCCAATGCATATGGTACAGAGAATGGACACTTCATCAGGAAGCCTTTTATTTGGCTAATTGCGTCTTTGAAATAATAAATTCCTTATGTGAAAAACCATAGTTTGATCCACTGTCAAGCAAGAGGAGCAAGTTCCCCTTCTGGGTCCAAATGAAATAGCTTAATAGGCTGTTGCAGACAGACCTGTGAAAGTAGGTGGATTTTTCACTTCAAGCTGTAGTACTCAGAAGGGCAATGACTCAGTCCCAGTGGTACTTTGCAAAATGAGGAATATTGCATAACTCAAAGCCTGAGTTTCCATGCACTGACACTGTTTTTGCTCCACAGTTGCTCCATTGCTCCTTCCACTGAGGTTTTAAGCAAACCAACTTATAGGGCTGAACATTGCTGTCAGGTCTTCTGACTGCTATTAGGAAGGAGCCATGTAACTGTTTTCTGGGTGTAAATCATCATGGTGTTGTGACAGCTGTCTCATCAACAAAATATGAAGTCCATTTATGTCACCATGCTCTGGCCTGTCATGATTAATTCCCCCACTTCAAAGCCTGAAAGCAGAAAAGAGTTTTAAAGAGCTACTGATGCAGTTCAGGGACTCCATCAAGCCTTCAAGGTGAGAGCCTGATTCTGTAAACACACTTTGGGGAACATTTGCAGGAACATTTATTCTGAAGTTTGGAAAAACTTGGTGCTCAAACCCATTCATAAACTGTTTCCATCTTCCAGTCCCCTTGCAGGCCCCCAACAATCACTTAGATCCATTTCATGTTTAAGGATCATTCAATTTTAAAAATAAAGTCTAGCATGTGAGCAGCTTCCAGCATGTGTCAGGAAGAGATAAGTCACCCAAAGCTATGATGGCCCACCAGGGTCCCTTAAATGCAGTCAAACTCCTGTCTACACTGCCCTTATTAGGATCTTTCTCTCCCTCTCTCTCTCACTTCCTTTTGGCGTTTGCTCTGTAAAATGAACAGCACCTGAGCCAGCGTCTTGAACCTCACCAGTCTTTGTGGAGTTCAAATTGAGTTCAAATGTTCTAATTAAAATGTGCCCTTCCTTTCTATCATTAGATAGCTGCAAACAGATGACTGGAGCTTCCTGACTGGGAAAAGTTGGTCAATGGCCTTATATCCAAGGGGTGAAACATCTCTGCTAGGAAACAAATCTTGACTCAAGTGGCCTGTGTAAGGACATCTATTAAGTCAGAGCAGTAGTAGCTGCATTTAACTCTTCTTACCATGGTCTTCTGGCGAAGGATTTTGTCATCCAAAGTTGGCATATGGGTCTCTGACTCCCTGTTCAGATCTGATGTGTGTGACTGGCTCTTAGCCTCCAAGCGCTCAGGATAGTGAGCATACATTAACTGTTTCTTACATTTTCTTGGAGTGAGATTTGTTCTTCCCATTGGAGTAGTGCTGGGAACTAAAGTCAAAGAAGAAGGAAGAGGAGCTTTGTGAAAAACTGACTTTCTGTTATAGCTGCTAAAACAAAGATCTGGGGTCATCCCAAAATGAAAAATATGCCTTCTTTTCAAGAAATATGTTGACCCCTAGTCATACGGGAGTTTCTCTGCCCAGAAGCAATGATTCATTACATTTCTGGAACTTTTCTTTCTTTAAAGAAATGAAAGACCAGTCTCCATGGTCCCAAATTTGCTTTAGAATGGGAAAATAAAGCATATTCCTCTGAGAAACAAAAGCCACATATTTTAAAGCCACCTTAGTTAATTTGTCAAGCCGAAACTCAATAAGGCTCTACCACTGGTGGTGCTTACCCTAGCACAACATTCTGCAGGAAACTATGGTTGCAGCTGAACCTTTAAGCCATACAGAGTCCACTTCAGTCTGCTTGTGCTCTTCTTATTTCCTCAATGCTTCCTTTTCAGAGAAGAAATGAATACAAACCTGCTTTATAGATGAATAAATTCCAGCACAAGACCTTCTCAGAATTTAAACTAGAAAAGAAAGAGATCTGGTGTCAGCAGAAAGCACAGAGGAATTGTTTCCCATCAAATTCCAGAGGTGTTTGAATAGCTCTAATCTCAAACCTGAATTTCCTGTTTGCCCCTTAACCCATGCAACACAATCCCCACCATGGCTAATATGTCAAGACTGATCAGAGGTCTCTTGAGCACCAAGCCTGTGCTGTTACGGGTTTGTAGGAAGAAACACTTCTTTATCAGCTATAGCTATAATGGTCCCATTGCCTCTTCTGAATGAGAAGGGCAATCCTGTAGGGTACTCAGCAGTAAACCAGTAAGAATCTCCCCAGGAATTACTGTACCCTCCACAGAACCTGATTCATTCCTCCCCTCCCAGCTCACATGCTTAGATATTTGCTTAGACTGTAACTCCATGAATAGCCCATGTTGGCAGAAGCTGGGCCTAATGCTGAAAGCAATGGACCAGCTCCCCTCTGTCCCTCAGTTCCTTCTTCCTTTTTTGTGTAAACACAAGAGGTGCAACAACAACAACAACAACAACAAAAATCAAATCACTGTTGATTTCCTAATCCAGTATATGTCAGATTGGCTGTGTTTCTTCTGGGAATAGAGCTGCCTGAAAGGACTGTGGAAGAACATTTCCCTGCGGAGGCTTTCTTTCCAGTTGCTGATGCAACCCATCACTAAGGAACCAGAGGCTCACTTGCCTGCAAATATTTTTATTGCAGTAGTAACATTGTTGAAGCAGTGATGAAAGGATATAAGCTAGTAAAGGTTTGTAGGGAGAGATAACATCTTTTATTAGAGTAGCTAATACTGTTGGAAAAACCAGACACACTTTTGGAAGCAATATTATCCTTTATTATCTCACTGTTCCCCCTCTCGTGTGACCCCTACCATCCTTCATCTGAAACAATAAATACTTATAAAGTGGAAGGAAACTTGACCCTCTGGGGCAGGTAAGAGACAAAGGCTTGTGTCTGACTCCTGATCCCCATACCTCTCCCGCTGGTATTGGTAAGAAATCTCCCAATGCTCAGGGGCCCTGCTGTTCTGTGCCAGAAACAACAACAATGAGAAGACCCCCTCGCAGTGGCGTCAGTAATGAGCATTTCTGATTAGGGTCCCTAGTCCGGCCTCTTTGTGCCCCTCCATCAGGACCTCTGGGTCAGTGGGAGCCCATTGACAGCTGGAAGTTATAGGCTCCTAATGTGCTTAGAATGCAGTGTAGGGATGTTAGGTTAGGTATCAGGAAAATCTTTCTAGGGCATGGTTACTGACACATCAGGAAAGATGTCTGGGGTCATTGCAGGATCTTCTTTTCCAAAAAGCCTCAAGAGGAACATTTCTCAAAAATGACTTTAACTAAAAATACCATATGCTGCCTGGGGAGAGGGACATGGACCAAGTGAAGGTGTTGTTGGCTCCTTTTATGGGAGTCCATTTTCATTTTGGGGCTCTCCATTTCCCTGCCACATCTTTGCAGGGCAGTCTCGGCTCTGTAGTCTTGTTCTGCCTGTCTGGCACAGGAATCAAGGAGCTGATTTCATTTCTCTGTGAATTTGGGGCTGCATGCTTTCCCCACGGCTGTCCTGTAGGGAAAAGAATAACTGAGAAGAGCAGACACATGTATCCTAACAAGAACATTTTGTTGGCCTTCCTAGGCCTCACCTGTCATCCAAGTGAGGTGAGGTAGATGACAAGCCCTTTCTCAGATGAATAAAGGAGAAGGTTTCTCTACAGACCATGGTCCCCTCACTCCTGGTGAATAGCCATCAGGTTTTCAGGAACAAGTTCCAGAGCAGCACCTTGTCAGAGGCAATAACTGGGGAAGGATGGAGGAGAGGATCATAATGTGGGTTTTTACACCACTTTTCAACACCACCAGAAGAGTATAACAGAGACCAGGCCTTGAGTAATTTGCTTAGACTAGGAATAACATCTACAGGGGATGGTGCAGAGTCTGAGTTGACAGTTACATGTCCATGGGAAGCACGTGGTTTAAATTAAATCAATACAAGGTTTTTAAAGAGTGGGGAAGACCTTTGTCTCACGCTGATGGGGACAGAGGGGCCGCTAAACCGATTTCAGGCAGACTTTTAACTGCCTGAATGACCGCATGCCATGTTATCTCCAGGTTATTTCATACCACATTAATCACTTCCATGCTCTGCTTATTGCCTAGGGCAGAAACCACCCAGGAACTCTGCTCAAATCAGGGAATACTGCTCTATTTCAGGAGCCAGGGACAGTATATATACATGAGGGCAGGCTACCCAGCTCTTGTTTGCAGCTGAAACTGGCCATGGCTATAAGGTTTTCTTTCTCTAGATAATATCTTGAGCTGTCTGGAAACCGCACAGCAGAAAAATTTCTAGTTGGTTCAAAGAAAGGAGGGAGAGAAGGAAGAAGGGAGGGAGTGATGGAGGGGTTGTGAAAACATTTCAATTTAAACAGAAACTTGTTTTCAGTGGTGTCAGAGTTTCTTTTTAGCTCTTGTTCTGATTCCTATCAGCTTTTTGATTATATTACAAATCTAGATTAATTTCATGTTAGTGTTTTAGGTTATATTGGTGTTATTTAAGCTGTACAGCGTTCTACGAAAAAGCCCAACAGAGCTACCTGCCTTCTCTGGGGGCGTTATTGTTACCCTGAGTTCTTTCAGTCAATGGTTTTAATTCCTTTCTGGTTAACTAAAATGTCCAGCTTTCCAGGGCAATGAGTACAGAATAGCTTGTTTCCCTGCCAGCTGGCACTCTTCACACTGCAAAACTCAGGTCCTATAAACTTGTATGTCCTGCAAACAGGTCCACTTGTAAATTTGCATATCACACTTCATGAAGAAGATGGGTTTCACTAGGGCCTCTCATCTTTTCCTGCAGATCCCTGGGGGTGAGCAGATGTCGGTTGTGACAGGATCTTGAAAAGTTTTTGAAGAAGAAGCTAATCCACAAGATGAAAGTAAAGAAAAAAGAAGGGGAAAATTCAAAATGGACCAGAGGAAACACTTTTGTAGCCAAAGCATGAGCAAGCTACGAAACTAATTTCCCATAGTATTGTTAAACAAAATGTTGTGGTTTAAGCCTAGTCAGCCACGCAGTCTTAATCTCACTCCCCCCTCCTCTTCCTCCCCTCCTGCTCCCTGAGGGATAGGAAGGAGAATCGAAAGAATGTAACTCCCACGGGTTGAGATAAGAACAGTCCAGTAACTAAGGTATAACACAAACCA
>WYDI02023133.1:65368-88009 GCA_009867235.2 Psittacus erithacus
ACATGAAAAACAACAAGGTGCTTGGTGACAGCCAGCATGGCTTCACTAAGGGGAAATCCTGCCTGACCAATTTGGGGACCTTCTATGATGGGGCTACAGAACTGATGGGTAGGGGCAGAGCCAGTTGACATCATCTGCCTGAACTTGTGTAAAGCATTTGACTAACGTCTAATCTGTATCTCCCCTCATTAAGCTTAAAGCCATTCCCCCTTTGTTAGATCCTCTTGTGAAAAGTCCCTCTCCAGCTTTCTTGCAAGGTCTGCTTTAGGTACTGAAGGCTGCTCTAAGGTCTCCCTGGAGTCGCAGGGAGACAGCTTGGTGCCAGCAAACATGCTGAAGGTGTGCTCGATCCCACTGTCTATCTCACAGACAAAGATGTTAGACAGTGTCAGTCCCAATACCAACCCCCAAGGAACACCACTTGCACTGCTCTCCACTTGGACGTTAAGCCGTTGACAGCATCTCTTTAGGTGCTGCCATCCAGCCAATACCTTATCAATCGAGTAGTCCATATGTCAAATCCATGCCTCTCCATTTAGAGACATGTCACGTGAGGCAGTGTCAAATGCTTTGTGCAAGTCCAGGTAGATATCAGTTGCTCTTCCCTTATCTTACCTGCACTGTAACCCTGTCATAGAAGGCCACCAAACTTGTCAGGCGTGATTTGCCAGTATTGAAGCCATGTTGGCTGTCACTAATCACCTACCTGTTTTCCATGTTCCATTTCCTTAGCATAGTTTCCAGGAGGATCTGCTCCATGATTCTGTTGGGCACCTGGGTGAGGCTGAGTGGCCTGTAGTTCCCTGGGCCTTTTTTTAACCTTTCTAAAAATGGAGGTTATTTTTCCCTTTTCCAGCCAGCAGGAACTTCACAGGACTGACACGACTGCTTAAATGTGATGGCTAGTTGCTTTGCCACCTCATCCACCAGTTCCCTCAGGTCCTGTGGATGTATCTCATTAGGTTTCATGCAGATTGACATGCTGATTTTGCTTTTTCTTAGCATCCACATTTCATATACATCTCTGGTGACTGAGTTTTTCTGGGAATCTGAAAGTAGGTGCTCTTATATAGAGAGAATAGACTGATGCTGCTTTGTACATCAGTAACATGTTGAGAGTGCACAGGAAAAAAATAACACTCCCTCACTAAACCCCCAAATCCAGTACTCTTTATTTAGACAGTAGCTTTCTGGTGATACTAACAGGTTGTAACATTACAATCTAATCAAGAAAACCCAAGTTTTCAAACATCATCAGTATCAGCTGAGTCAGCATCATTAAAGAGCAACCTCATGAGTAAACCATACTTGATTATAATAGCTGATATTTATAAGCTGAGGGGGAAGACGGAACAGTGAACTTCGTTAATCTGCTAGCTCTGAACCATAAATCATTCCTTTTTCCTCTTGAATGCACTGTGTTTTATCATTTACAAGTTAGCATTTTCCTATCTCTTTTTCAGAATCTCAGTGCAAGCAAATTAGGTCTCCAGTATAACTCTATAGGAATGTATAATTGAGAATAGTGTTGCTGATAGAAGCATGCAGAAGTGTTTCCAGAGATACTGAGATTGGGGCAAAACAAGACCATGATTTTGCTTCCTCCAAACACATTTTTCTTTTATTTAGCATTTAACTTGAAAGGACTGGAAAGTTTTAAAGCGTTTCTGTTCAGTTTTGCCTAGTGAGTGCTTATGTGAAGTTGTGGGTCCCCTGTGATGACAAGTGTTTCCTTACTTGTAGTGTGAAAGAAAAATTACAAAATTACATTTGGCTGCTAACCTGAAAACTCTTGAAAGTTGGCTTTGAGGTACAGTTACCAGTTGTGCTGTTTTCAGGAGAATATTAATTTTATAAGTTTCACTTAAACTATTAGAGAATAAACGGTATCCTGTCATCTGCACATCGTAACCCACTTTGCAAATGACTTTTCTTTCTTTCACTGGAGTGATGGGTGACAGTTTCCTTGTGTGTTTGTTTGTCTGTCTAGGTAAATAGGTGGCTTTTACTTTTGTGAAGACTACTAGTAAATATGTGAAAATTCAAAATGTAGTACTTGGGTTTTGTTTTGAAAGAGTATTATTAAATAAAGCTGACAAAGGCTGGGCAAACCCAACACTGTATAAAGTATCAGTTTGTTCTCATGGACTACTCTTTAATATGAATATAATATTTAATGTTAATATTTTGAATTGTCTTTGGGCTTGTGGGTTCAAGAAGAACCTTGTTTTAACCTTATCTGTCTTTCTGATTGCCCCTAGTGAGACCAGTCCTTCTCACTCTAGTAATACATATTTTCTGACACATCATGATTACCATGATACATGTTGCAAATACAGGCACTGAGTGAAAATACCATCCTTTAGGAAGCGTGTAAAGGGATTTCTCAAAAGCGGATGTGACTTTAGCCTTTTCTTAAAGTTTGAAAATATCCATTCAGCTGTAAGGCTTCCTTTCAAGAGTGCACTTAAGGAAGGATCTTCACTTATGGAAGAGGATATTTAGGAATATTTTTATAACTGTTACCCCTGATGCCATAGTCTTGGCCACAGATAATAACAGACCAACTGTGTTAAATCCTACTGAATGATGTGGTTGTTAGGTCCTACTGAATGATATGGTTGTTAGGAGTTGTTGCAAACCTTTACAAAATTCTCCAGGCAGGCATCAAAAATACAGCAAGGAACAATCTGTAAAATTCTGGCTGAAAACTTTAAAGCAAGCAAGAAGAATATAAATTTGTTTGTTTGTTTGTTTTTTTGTTTTGCAGGCTGAGGTTGGAAAGTGAGCAAAAATTATTGATACTAGTAGATTTCTGCTCTTTTTAAAGGGACTTTGGTAAGATTGTCTTCATGATCAAGACATCTCTCTTAAGATTAAATGTTAAAAACTGAAATGGAATAGCAGGTAAAAGAAAAATCTATTTTGACACATAAAACTGAAATGTAAATGATTATACTTCTGATAAAACAACCTACAATGTAAAATGTGTGTTTGTTTCAATTTCATTTCATATCAGTTAAATAAAGTTGCAAGGTTCACACTTTCTTTAGATCATTTTATGCTGATATATCAGTTTTGTAAAGAGCTATACTTCAGTGAGTAGAGAAAATGTTGCACTCATTCAAAGCTAATAATTGTTCATCCTGACATGGCATTAGTGAAAAGGATTCTATTCCAGTTACAAATATATTTGAAATAATAGTGTGGCACTAAAGCCCTCAAAACTGAAAAGATCAGGTGAATTTTCCATAGCAGTTGAACTTTTACATCACAGGTTTGTCCTGCTTATTGCATTGACCAGTTTAATTGTGTGTAAACTAAATATATTTTAGTTAATTCATTACTGAAGTGATAGCTGTTAAATGGATTAAAAGATCTTTGAGTAATGCTTTTAAGTTATAGCAGTATGTGCTAGCTTTCGTGATTATTTTGTTTTCTTTTTCTGACCAGTTATTGAAGAAAATAGGACAGGGCAAAACTTAAAGAGAAATTTCACACATTTTGATTGAAAAGTAAGTTTTCCTGTTCTTTGTTGCTTTTGCTCTTTCTCAAGAACTTCCCCTGGGTTTTGCTGCATGTGAAGTTGGTCCTTAGGAACTGAATATGAGCTGATGTATTCTGGGACACTGAGGCCAGACCTTTTCCATCACAAAAGCTAGACACATAAAGTTGCATGAGGGCTTGTGTGGATGGTAACCCTTCAAGCAACAGGGCACTGACTTCCTCCCTCCCACTGGCCTTTCTGCTGTGCTCACTTGCAGTCCATAACTAGTTTGGGTTGTAGAACAGTAGCTCAAATTTGTAGCAAAAACTGCAGCCACCAAAGGAGGAGAACTTGATCCATGAGTATTTAGACTCATACAAGCTTAAGAATATTTGTAATGCCATCCAAATGGCTTGAACTAAGTCTCATGAGGCTGGTGCCTTAAGGATAAAAATATGGAGGTTATTTAATAGATTGATGTGTAATTAAGCTTTGTTGCAATAGTGCGCAGTGAAAAGTATAGTATCGTGGGTAATCTGTTCAGCTGGTATCTTCTACTCTTTTCTCTGTGCTTAAGATCTGACCAGATTTCCCCTTCAGTGGCGGGGGCAGTTCTGGTGGCGTGACCCTGGCTGGATACAGATGCCTACCAAAGCTACTCTGTCACAGACCTTTGAAACACCTCTAATTAATTGGGCTCATCTACCCCAATTGCATCCACCTTCATCTGATTTCTCCAGTTCCATGCTTCATGCATCTGTCCCAGCAGAAACTGCACAGAACTGCAGAAGTTGCAGCCCAGGGTGCCTCTTATTTCTTAAAGGCACTTGTAGCCTTAGAATTTCCATAGAGGGGAAAAAATAAAATTCCTTTACATCTGTCAGCAAGTCAGTCATTCAGATACTGCAGGTTTCTTCATCATTTTGACAATGTGCAAGGTATTACTCTATTAATGTTCTTCCCAGAATATTAGGAAAACAATAGATGTCTTCAATTAGTAAAGCAAATCAGCAAGCAAGATTTCTGTCTAGTTTAATCTTCCTTCTAAAATGTGGATGATGTTGATCTGTTATTCACCTATTAAAATAAAAATCAGCTTAGCAATGTGTAAGACAAAAGGCCTGTTACTGGGTCATAAGTATACTCAGATTTGAACATTCCAAACTGAATATTCAGTCTGCCTTTGGCAGAAAAAGAATTTTGCTTGGGAGCAAGAAATAGTTGAAGACAGTAAAAGATCACTGAAATGGATAGGAATCTTTCTAATCAAGGTCAGAGTGTAGAATGGTTGGTAGAGCTGTGCTCTGCATGTTTGACAGCTGTAGTTTGTTGAGTTGAAAGAGATCCTCAAGGCATATACCAGCTAGGAGCAGCAGAGGAGACCAGGGGGTGTAACTACTGCAGATTACAGACTGCCACAGTGCCTGATGTAAACAAACCCGAACCAGTCTTCTCAGTGGGTCTGAAAGAAAAAACAGGCAGTGCAGACCACATGGCAGAAATCAAAGCAGTCACACAGAGGCAGAAATTGTCAGAAGCCATATACATTAAACCAAACCAAAACAGACTGATATAAGAAGCACGTTGTATTGTTGGGTAAAACAGAAAGATACTTGACCTTATAAATTATAAAGAAATGTGTTTAAGGACAGTTGATGCTTCTTAGTGATTAGTTTATCACCAGGAAAAATACATTTTTCAAGCATAGCAATGTCAGTTTTATGATGAATTTAATTTCAACGATTCTCAGGGCTCTGATCACATGATAATGAGTTATAAAATCTTAGTGCAATTTCAGTTGAAGATGTGCAGGTGGTAAGAAAGCTGCACATTGAAATAACAGATTCTTTTACAATACATTATTTTGAACTTTAGAAAGTATTTTCTGTTTTCTCTTTGTCATGAGGTGTTTATCCTTTATCTGTTTTCCCGTGTGTTGTTGTAGCATCGTATACATAGTGTTTTATGGGGAAATTGGTGGTATAGAGCCTGTTTATAAATAGGTGAAAAAAAACCCTGTAGGAAGCCTTATTTATGGTGAATAAGCATGCTTGGGTTAAATTCATCCGACTTGTTTTCCATTCTATTTGCTAATAGCCTCTGTGGTATTGCAGAGAAAAAACAGCATAAGTGCTTTGTTTTGAAGGAATGCAATGGCTGTCTAGCAAATTATATAAAAAAAAAAAATAATAATTTTCTAGGGGCAAAAAAAAAAAAAAACAACAGCAAAAACCAACAACAACAACAACAAAAACCCAAACCCAAACCTCAAAGTTCCTTTAGACATCAACCTGTCCTTCCCTGGGAGGAATGGTATTATCAAAGAGCTTGTCATAGCTGAAGGGAGCCTGCTTCTCAGAAACACACAGCAGGATGTGCTCACTAAAATATTTGCATTTGTTGAGCAGAAAGCTGATTTTCCACAAGTAAAAGAGATTGTATGATACAGCAATTGGATTATTCCTCAAAGAAGAGATACAGACGGAATTGGTAACCTGCTCCTCTAGTGACTGGAAATTTTCTCAGAGTGCAGGAGCCACTGAGGCAGCACAATTAAATATTGAGTTCCCAGTTGTGAAGTCTAGATCAAAAATAACATGTAGATACAGACTTTCCTTTCTCTATGTGACTGAAATTGTAAAAGTGTATGGGATTCAGACAGACACCTGCAGTGAGGCTAGCTGCAGTCAGTTCCAGACACGAGCACTGGGACTGTTGCTTTCCAGAAGCTATAGAAGGAGCCAAGTCTGACAGTCGCGGATTGTAGGAAGTCTTAACTGTACTTTCTCAGTCGTCTTGCACCTGGACACTGTAGTATGTATCCAGGCTCTTATCAGAGCATGGGAGAACTGGCAAGTGTTATAATGGGGAGCACTTTTACATTGTTAATGCAGCAAAAATTAGGTAAAGGTGCCAAAAAGTATTAAGTAGGACTACAAATTTCAGTAATTCCCAATAAAAAAGTAGAACATTAAAAAAAAGTTATTAAAACAATGGAACATTTACCATGTTTAACTAGCATGACTGTTGCCAAGCAGAAATGTTGTGGACTGAACCCAGAGCAGGAAACAGTCTTAAAAGTAAATTTATTTCCTCTCTTCTCATGTTTTAGAAGGGTTCCTGAGTATCTACTCAAATCTCCTTATAGAGAAGTGCTTGTGAAAGCACCATCAAAATAGAAGAGTAGTATTAAATCTGTATTATAACTAATAAATTATGTAGAGCTTATTCTTGACTGATTTGTTTGAAGTCAGGTGGTGCCCAGCAATTGGCTGGTGCTGGCACTCATGGTCTGCTTGTCTTAAAGGTTCTCTGGAGTTTTGCAATTTTACGAGTAATTAAGAGGTGCTTTAGTCTGAAGTTACTTTTCTTGTAACTAGTTTATAAGAGTTAACCCTTATCTTGCAAGGTTAATTCAAGCTCATCGACATGTTAACGCTAATTGTCAGGCTAACAATAAGTTAAATTGTACAGTGGTAATATAAGGTACCTAAATTGCAAACATAGTTGAGGTTGGAAGGGACTTCTGGAGGCCATCTGGTTCATTCCCCATTTCTCTCTCGCCCCCCCCGCCATTCTGGCATTTTAGAACTCGCTTGGTAGACTGAGCAGGACCAGCGTAGGAATCCAGATCTTATTTCCAGTTTAGTCATGTTCTGTTTACAGATCTATAAGTAGTTCCATCTGAACAGTGTGTGATTTTCATTTTTTGTTGGATATCATATTTTGCCTGTTTTTTTTGTGTGTGTGATTTTTTTGTTTGTTTTTTTTTGTGATTTGGTTTTTTTTTCTTTTTTTTTATTTATTTTTATTTTAGCTTTTTTTTAAAAGCAACGAAAACACACATTTCCTTTAGTGAAAATCATAAAAGCCCAGAAGGTAAGTCCTGTTTAAATAGACCTGTAGCTTTTCCTGTGGACTTAAGTTTTCCACAACTTAGGTGGTACAAGAGAGGTGATTATCTATATTTGGAAAGTAATGTGTTTTTTATTCCAGTTTATAAACTAATTTTAAGCTGGATTTTTCTACACATTGCTCGTTTTTGCATATTTCTTTATGCAGATTGTAGAGCCACTGTGCAATGCTTGTTACACAGTGAAACTAAAAAAATTATGTTCTCTTAGCTCAAAAGAAGAAGACAAAACTGGCTTCATCTGCTTTAGCTGACTGAGTCCAAACTTTACATGAAAGATATGAATAAAATGCTTTAGAGTGAATTAGCTGTGTTAATGCTGCATTAGAAGAAACTACGTAAAGTCAAGGTCAAGAACAGAAAGAAAACTTCTTAATCTCAGCAGAGGAAAACAAGCATTTGGCAGGCAAGCAGAGGATAGACCAGCAGTACTCAGTCCGGGAGAAGTGCCATGAAGGGGGAATACAGGTAAAGATTTTAAAATACCAGTTTTCAGACGCTGCATGGTTTGGAACAGGTCCAGGATCAAAAAATAAACTAAGCAATACATAGATGCAACAGGCAACTCTGTAATGTTGTGATGCAGCCTATGCTAGAGATACTCTGGAGTGACAAGCATGTCTCTTGAACAGCCATTTTGACTTTGCTGAGGAATTCTTCTTGTCTTCTTAGGGATCTGAACTCTACTAACTTTAAAACTCAGCTTCCTCATTCTGTGGCTTTTGCCTACTTCCAGTAATAAGAATTTGGAGAGGTCTCCTAAGAAGACAGACATGAGTATACATGAAAGGTTACAAATGTATAAGCATAATTGTCATTCATCTTTCACACACTGTCATGCTAATACAAATCCATTGGGATTTTCGCAGCTCTTGTTTTGAGCAGATATTGTCAGGCTCTTGGAGAAAATCAGAATCTTAAAACTGCTAGATTGCAAATATAATCACAGCTGCCTTTCTCTTCATAAAAATTTTAACATACTGATTTCAAAACATTACCGATAGCTCTGTGTATTGTCTATATAAAATAAAGTTTAACATAGTTAAACTAGAGATGTAGTGTTGGTATTAGTTCAGATTGCATTGTTAGCCACACCTTCAGTATGCAATGTACTTTGGTTGTCTTGGATATGCTCACCAGAACCTGAAGTGTACAAAGAGAACAAATTTGGTGGTGAAGTTTATGTAGCACGTAGAGGTGTTTCTGTAGATGCTGGGTGGCACCACAACTTTCAACCAAGTTAAATAGTTAAGTAGTACAGGGAATTTATACACAAAGGCAAAGAAAATAGATTAAGCACATGGAAAATATTTCAAGAGCTGGTAAAAAAGTAATATCATTACATTTTTAGATCAGACTTGTTTCAGGTAACTATAATGTAGAGTGCAAAAAGCTGAATAATACCACTTTTGTTCTATGAGTTTTATAATGCTTATGGCAGAATGAGAGTAAGAAGGATAATACCTTTTGAGGTCATTTAAACAAATAAACAAAGGTGAGGAGTCGATGACTGCAAAACCCATGCATTGCAAATATATACTGTTACAACCATTAGATTACTAGATAAACAAAAAACCCATAAAAAATTCTGATCTGTATCTGGGCTGCTAAAATGTGTTTTTCTTTGATGCGTATTTTCCGTGAGTAATACTATGGATTAAGGAGTTAAATGCTTTAAGAAGGGTAAGTCAGCATGCTGGGTGCAATTTAAATTCAAATGGAACTCAAGCATTAGATAGTCTGTATGTCATATTTTTTAAAAGGGGAATGAAGTAATAGCTTCTTGCTTTGAAATTGTAAGCCCCCAAAAGTCAAAAGATTTATCCTGGATAAATGTGAAGCAATGTGACCAGACTTGTTTGGCCCAGTACCTTCTCTCTCTTTTCATTTTTTCTTTTCTTTTCTTTTCTTTTCCTTTTCCTTTTTTTTTTTTTTTTTTTTTTTTAAATAAGTATGCTGAAGAAAGCACAGGGAAATATCACCTTTTAGCTTCAGTATCACAGGTATGTTTCTAGTATAAATACTTGATTGCTAGCTAAATAAATGGAAATTAACATTCAGACACGGATTTCCATTTCACACTGTCTTCGTCAAAGAAGGATAGGCAGGTAGGAAACAACTAGAGGTGTCCAAAGGTATTTCAGTAAAAAATGCCCAGGGCAGAGATAAAGATACTCTGAAGGACAGTGGAAGGATTGTGTTTACACTGAAAATTTGATGGGTAGGATAGAAAAAAAATAGCCTTTAGTTATGGAAATATTTCTGCAAAATATTCAGTAAGGAATAATCTGCTTTCTTAGCACTGTGTGAGCAAAGAAAACTTCCTACTCTACTATGTAGTACTCTCCAAATTTTTATGCTCTGCTAACATTTCCTCTAGGTTATGTAAGCTTTTGATAAATACAGAACCCTGTAGGATTTATATGAAAATTTGTGCTTTTAAGGATGTTTTTGTACCCTGCTGACAACTTGTCTGAAAAGTGTTCTTTAGTGAGCAGCAAAACCTAATCTGAACAGTAAGTGCTGCCATTCATAACTGGTGGCAAACTAGATATATACAAGGACTGGATAATTTAGCCCCCTGCACTCGTACAGCAAGAAAACTAGTTCCTCATGACATTTTGTGTCTAATTTCTCTTTGAAGTCTTGGTTATATGCTTTTGATACCCTGATACCTATGATGCTTTCATTTGGCCTTTGTCAGCTTGAATTCTTACCATGAATTTACGCTATTGTGGTGTTAGGGTATTTTGATTGAAATAGGTCATAATCTTGTCAGCTTTATGTGTAAAACATTATCATGTAATATTTCACAAATATTCTTTCAGCCTGCTGTGTTTCAACCACCATCTCTAAAACGAAGCCTGTTAGAAAAAGAAAGTGAGATTTGAAACTGCATTTTGTCTTAAATTTGTTCATAGTAAGAGTCCCAGCTTGAGGGTTTGGCCTCCATGAAGGATGTTGGAAGTGAGATCTTGTTGGGTAGCCATGTCATTTTTCTGATTCCCCTAATGTTACAGTCTGTACATACACCATTCATAGTTTGTCTTCTTTGTTTTTAAGCATCAGAAATGCAATTCACAAAACTATAACTGTACTGTGTAGTTAGTGTAGTTTTACTGTATAGTTTTATATAAATGCAGTCTGCATATAAAATATGACCCATATGTCATTGCAGTTATTATGGCAAAGAAAATAGACCTAGCATTTAAATGGACAGGTAGATATTCCTACTGTGGCAGACTAAGATGATAAAGTGAAATCTACGGAAGGGGGTTTCTGACGAAATTGATAACCAGGTTGTATTTTCCAAATCTATATTATTCAAATATTTATTTACTAAACAAAATATTTATGTTCCTGATTTTCTTAATCATATGCCTTAAAGAAATAGAAACTACTAGGATGAAAGGGTGCTGCAAGACTTGCAACACAGCTTTTCTCTGGTGAGGACATTGTGATCTGTTGACAAGAGAAGTCTGCCTGTTAGTTTGTGCCTGCTGTTGTTGTCAAGTGAGGCATTTGGAACCTTGGTTCCCTATTTCCTGTTTTGTCTTGTCTTTATTCTTGCTTTGTCTGATATTGTAGCAAGATGAAACTACAGGTGCATTGCTCCTGTTCTACCAGAAACTGAGAATGGGAATGCTAATGGTGTTCAGAGCCTTCCTTTCTTGAATGCACATTCACATGATGTGCTTCCACACAGTCTGGCCCCTGTCTTTAAACTAGCTCACATAGTAACTTTCACTGTATTGCAAATTATCATCTTCCTAGGTCACTGTTGTGCGCTCCGTGCTTCATCACTGTAATATCATTCTGAATAAGCTGATGCAAGATTTCTTGTATGTGGCTCTGCTGTGAAGGTCTACAGTATCTACAAGAGGAAATACTGTTTTGATTGAAAACAATTGCACACACCAGGAGAACTGTAACTAAATGCTAAGGAAACTGTAAACATTTTATAGTACAATCTCATGACACTTGGAAAGATGGTGTCCTTAGGTACAACTGCTGTTGATATATCATGGAAGTGGAGCAGCTGCTGACTACCAAGTTCAGTAAGGATGTCCTGGGTTCAGCAGTAGCAGTCATTTTACTCCTTCTTAGTAGCTGGTGCAGTACTGTGTTTTTGACTTTAGTCTGAGAACAATGCTGATAAAACACCCATGTTTTTAGTTGTTGCTAAGTAATGTTTACTCTGATCAAGGGCTTTCTCAGCCTTGTGCTCTGCCGGTGGGGGGCACAGGAAGACAGGAGGAAGCAGAGACAGGACACCTGACCCAAACTAGCCAAAGAGGTATTCCATACCACAGCACATTATGCCCAGTGTATAAACTGGGCAGTTACCCGGAAGGTCCATATCACTTGTTGGGTTGGGCTGGGTGTCAGTTGGTGGGTGGTGAGCAATTGTATTCTCTCCTCTTGTTATTTCCCTTATCATTATTATTGATGGTAGCAGCAGTGGTTTGTGTTATACCTTAGTTACTGGACTGTTCTTATCTCAACCCATGGGAGTTACATTCTTTCGATTCTCCACCCCATCCTTCCGGGAATGGGGGGAAGAAGTTGGGGGATGTGAGTGAGCAGCTGCGTGATTCTGAGTTATTGGCTGGGCTTAAACCACGACAAAGGAGCTCAGAGTTAACCTGAACAACAGTAGTGCATCTGACTTGCGGTCTTGAGAACAGTTTGTGTGTGCGGTTGCTCAAACATCTACACAAATGCTTGGACACGTTAACAAGGTCAGGTTTCTACACATTTTAAAAAAATGCTAATTTTGGTTCCACTAGAGGGCAATCCATATTTTTGGGTGTACTTATTCTGACCTGGTTTCAACAAAGAACATGCAGATTATTAAGATCAGATTTATTTTATTTAAATCAATTTGCTTTACTGTTTCTGTTAAAAGTAACCATGTGCTTAGAGATTGTCAGTTTAATTTATTTTATGTTGAAAAGGAATGGAATGTCTTTCTCCTCATGTGGAATTTCTGTATAGTCAGGGAAAGTATAAAGTTGTGCTATTGACTAAGATATTCTCTAGTTTTAGAATTTTTCTGAGATTATTTTTGTACTGATTATTTTTGTATTTGGAAGCAGAGCAAGTTTGCTGGTAATTGTAATTGCTCCTAATGCTGGTCTGGGAACTGAATCATATACGTTTTGCACACTCCGACAGTCTTTTAATTTCCGTCTTAAAAACAAGAGCATTAGCTGTCACAATGTGGTTCTTTAAACACACGTACACAAGAATTAAAGCATGAAGCAATGAATTGTTTGCATGATGGAAGAGCACTGAGTGTGAGAGGAAGAATGGGCATTCTAATAGTTGTTTTCACTGTGGTAAAAGGATATGTTTTTTTTAATTTTTTTTGTCAGCACAGACTGATCAATATATTATTTTTGTTTTGGTCTTTTGGAAATGAACTCTGCAGGGCCCAACTTAATCCCTAATTGGATATTTGTTAACATTAAAAAAGATACAGTCTGGCACCATTCAGTATGATGGTTATTCATACATAAATTTATAAGGTGTTATCATTGTAATATGTAAGCTCTGCATAGATAATTAAAATGTTTATTCTGGAGTAGGAAAGTAGTTTCTATTTCAGATCACATTGTTCCATTAACCCACTAGGAAAAGAATAATGCCAGTGCTTATGGAGTATTAGGATTGCAAGCAATTTTTCTGAATAATGAATCTACACAAAATACACTGTTGAATCAATGCGCTGTCTTCTGCCCAGAGACTGCTAAATTTGTGCAGCAGCTTCAGCTCTTTGAAGTTTTTAAAAGGTGGAGAAGATGATCATTTGATGATAGAAAAATAGAGCTGGAGAACATCTGAAGAAGTCAGCTGGTCCATACTTTCTCCCAGTGTAGATTTAACCACATGTAAATTTCTGTTAAGAATTTTTATTCCTGGAGACCTTTACAGGTAGCTTTCTGTTCCAGTTTTTAACTAATTGCCTCTAAGAACTAAGTCCTAATAATTTTTCCTTCTTTCAATTTTATTCCTCCTTTCCTCCCCATTAAATAGATTACATAGAAATATTTATTGTGTAATTGTTCATTCTCATTCCTGCAATCTGCTTATTTGAAGGCTGTTACCATATCATCCTACAGATTTTTTTTAGATGCCTGATGCATCCTTTCTAGAAATTTGTCTGGAGTTTTTATAATTTTTTTTCTTTTGCTAAAAGCTTAATACTGCGAATATTTGCATCATTTACAGATACCCTATAAATGTGTTATTTCATATGAATTTTTAACTTTTATAATACTTTATTTCCAATTTATTCCATTTGTTTTCTGTGAAGTCAATAAAGATGTAATTATTTGGAGTCTCCCTCTCTGGAGACATTCAGAGCCTGCCTGGTTGCATCGCTGTGTAACCTGCTCTTTCAGGGGGATTGGACTAGATGGTCTCCAGAGGTCACTTCCAACCCCAATGATTTCAGGTTAGGTATAAGGAAGAAGTTCTTTACTGTGAGGGTGGTGAGGCACTGAAACAGGTTGCCCAAGGAAGTGGTAAATGCCCCATCCCTGACAGTTTTCAAGGCCAAGCTGGACAGAGCCTTGGGCATCGTGGTCTAGGATGAAGTGTCCCTGCCCATGGCAGGGAATTGGAACTGAATGATCTTAAGGTCCTTTCTAACCCAAACCATTCTATGATTCTGTAATTGTAAACAGATTAAATGAAAGAGATCCAAATATAAAATTACTGTTAAAATGTTTCTGTGCTTTCTTTTTGACTGTAGCTATGATGGCTGTGACAGAGTCACAGGTCTGTGTCATTCTCCCCTCAATACCACCTTCTTTTTATTGATGTTGGTGATGCTCCCTGTTTGATTACTTGCCACACCCAGTGAGATATTGCTTTGACAAAGAGTGACAGTCTCTGTGAAAAACTAGGGATCTTAATTCTTATTGGAATGATCTTTTATATAAAATGATTTGATTTCTTAGAGTATAATGCATAAAATGACTCAGTGAGTTAAGTAATTTTCACCTGAAGATGGGGGAAAAAGGGAAATGCTTTGAAGAAGCTTCTAAGTTTAGTTACAGGAGAGTGCTCACTGTTGTTCCAGAGAATCTCTGTTTTCCTTTCCTGAAGAAGATAGTTGTCCAAAAGGCTTGTTAATTCTCTCAAATGCCTGATATTAGTCCTATTAGATCTATATATTCTAGGAAGAACAACCAGTTTACATTTTGCTTAGAATCTCATATGCCTCCTTTTGTCATAAGAAGGCTGAAAAGTCTGTAATATAGCCTTTTTTTTCTCTCCCAAGATTGCTTATCCATATTAAACATCCCAACTTTTCATGGAAAGGATTTTGCAGAAGAGAGCATGCTAAAAAAATACATCAAGCCTTTGGAAAAGAAACAAAGTATTAAAAGCCCTTCTGGAATTCCCCTCCGAAAATAGAATTTGTCATTTACGTGCTTTGTTTGATTTTTTAATAATTGTCTTTCTAAGTAAATTGCTATTTTAATTTATTAACTTTGCTGACTTCAAATTTTAGCCATCATATTGAGTTATATAATTACATCCTAGATTAAGGAAATGTTTATATTGTATACAAAGATTGGGGAGGGCAGGGGCCTATGCATAGCAAATGTCTGTTGTATTTGGTGGAGGACTAGTTTGATGAATGGGGAGCATTGGTTTGTAACTGTCCTGGGTTCAGCAGTAGCAGCCATTTTTTCTCCTTCTTAGTAGCTGGTGCAGTGCTGTGGTTTTGACTTTTGGTCTGGGAACAGTGGTGATAACACCGATGTTTGTAGCTACTGCTTAGGTTGTTTAGACTGACCAAGGACATTCTGAGCCTCATGCTCTGCCAGAGAGGAGGGGAGGCGGGGAGGAAGCAGAGACAGGACACCTGACCCAAACTAGCCAAAGAGGTATTCCATACCACAGCACGTCATGCCGAGGGTGTTACGGGCAGTTACCCAGAAGGGGCTGGAGATTCTGCTGAGGTGGGGCTGGGTATCGGTCAGTGGTGAGCCGTTGTATTCTCTTCTCTTGTTATTTCCTTTATCATTATTCTTATTGGTGGTAGCAGCAGTGATTTGTGTTATTCCTTGGTTACTAGACTGTTCTTATCTCAACCTGTGGGAGTTGTATTCTTTCGATTCTCTTCCCCATCCCTCCGGGAGCCGAGGGAGGAAGTAGGGGGGGGCAGTGAGTGGGCTGTGTGGCAGGCCTTAAACCACGACAGTTACTGAGCTACTGACCTAGGGAAAAGTGAACATAAACAGATGACACTTACGCACTTATGTGTGCTTGTATCAGCCTTGTTTTGGAGTAACATTCTTAAGTTTAAACTAGATGATTCTAGAGAGAAAAGCATAAAGAGGTGCATCTTGAGCAATATTGCCATGTAGCTGATGGCTGTCATGATTCATATCCTCTGTAAACTGACACAACAGGGAGATCCTGTAACATGCATTCTTCACTGAGTTGTAGAGATAAGTAACGTTTGGTTGCATTAAAGGGAGAGTGAGTTTTATATAAGGATTGGATTATGTATGTGATAGCGCAAAAAAGGAGGAGAATGTGGATAGGGATTATGGTGAAGGGAGAGGGAGGGGGAGCCTAAGATGTGTTTTGGGTCGTGCTGTTTAAGAAAGATAAACACACCCATATAATTGCTCTTGTTCTGTTAATCTTTTAAGATCAGAGATCAGGGGTTTGATCTGTAAAGACCTGTTTCTTTTGTACTGAATGTAATACATCATCAAAGCACAATATATTTACCCATTCTAAAGAAAAATTGTTGTATGAAATACTTTTAACCCTAACACGCAGCAGTTCTCAGACTGTCGCTGTGGCTTTCCTGGAGAGGCTCTGATCTTTGACAAATGAGACACAAGAAGACTCAAGGAATGTCAGCAGTATGTCATCCTTGTTGATTTTTCTGAGACTTAGCGCAAGTGTAACTTTGTAATGAGGATCATTCATGAACAGAAAATGGGAATCCTGAAAAGTTTAAACTTATAACTTTACATATCTGAAAAACTTGATCTTGGGCTTTTCTTCAGTTTTTATATCCCTAAGCATCTGCCTGTGTCCCTATATAAGGTCCCCATTCTTTCTGTGTTTATTCTCAATGTTTTTTGTGCTTTAAGTATTCTCTACTGTTCTGATAGCTGGTTCCTTGTCTTCACTGTTATCTTCAATTCTTCTGTTACAACAGAAAGTGTCTCATGAAGCTGGCGAACAAATTCGATGTGCGCGTGAAAAAAATTTAAAGAGCAGATTCATCAAATACTGGGTTTCTGAGTTACCTGGATAGCCTGGAAATTACAAAGTCATAGTATTATAGTCTAGTTTGAATTGGAAGGGACCCTTAAAGGTCATTAGTCCAACCTCCCTGCAATGATCAGGGACATTTTCAACTAGACCAGTTTACTCAGAGCCCTGTTCAGCCTGACCTAGAAAGTTTCCAGGGATTGGGCGTTTTCCATCCCTCTGGGCAACTGTTCCAGTGTCTCACCACCCTCATTGTAAAATATTGCTGCCTCATACATAGGCTGAATCTACCCTCTTTTAGTTAAAAAACATTACCCCTTGTCGTAACTCTAGGAAGAAACCATTTAATACTATTAAATTACATTTGTGGAAAGTAATATGGGTTCCTCTCTTCTACCCAGATACCTAGGGATATGTACATAATTATGTATTTACATCTGACAAAGTGACCATGCTTCCTGAATTGCATCATGTTCAGTAAGTTTGACTAGATTGGAGCATTTCTGCTGTTTTTGTTTCTTTTCGTTGTTGTGTTGCTTTTTTCCCATGGCATATTTGAACACAAGTGTACTTTTGTATTAGAACAGTGCTTATATCTTTTCTCTTAAAGGACTTAAAGCTTTCAGACCATGAAGCAGTTTTTAGTATTAGTGCAATGTATTGCTGTATATATTGCTGTATATAGTCATCTCTAAATCATAGAATCATAGAATAGTTAGGGTTGGAAAGGACCTTAACGTCATCTAGTGCAGCCCCCTTATCATCCTTGTGGCCCTCCTCTGGACTTGTTCCAACAGGTCCATGTCCTTTTTATGTTGAGGACACCAGAACTGTACACAATACTCCCAAGTGAGGTCTCACAAGAGCAGAGTAGAGGGGCAGGATCAGCTCCTTCGACCTGCTGGTCATGCTCCTTTTGATGCAGCCCAGGATATGGTTGGCTTTCTGGGCTGCGAGTGCACACTGAAGCCAGCTCATGTTCATTTTCTCATCAACCAATACTCCTAAGTCCTTCTCCACAGGGCTGCTTTGAATCTCTTCTCTGCCCAACCTGTAGCTGTGCCTGGGATTGCTCCGATCCAGGTGTAGCACCTTGCACTTGGCTTGGTTGAACTTCATAAGGTTGGCATTGGCCCATCTCATAAGTGTGTCAAGGTCCAGTTTTGGCTCTTGGTAATAGTCAAATGATATGCAGGTATGGCTTCTGATTAATGCCACTCAGTTTTTCAAATATATCACTACAAGCCTGTGTGAAGTTATATTTACATGTGAATTATTACCACTATTTCAAGCATGTATAAGATAGATTTCAAGTATTCAAAAGGATTTTGATCCTTTCTTTTGCATTAGTCATTAGGTAACATTACAGGTAGATTGCGTCACTGGGAGAAACTGATTGATGTTTCTTTGAAAAAAATTCTTACTTGCATATAAGGAATAAAAATACTTGTTTTCCTCAGCACCAGGACTTCTCTATTTTGACTTCTAGACAAGATTTAAATCTCCTTTCTCAGTTTTCTGAATGCCATCTATCCAGGCCTTGACTCCTCTCTTTCTCTCAAACACCGAGACTCTTCCTCTCAAACATAGAGACTGGGGGTTGCGCCGACTGTAATTCTAGTTTAGGTATTTGTTACACCAGTACCTGGGTAACTGTGGTTCTTGGGTATGTGCTACCCAGGCTTGTCAGGCTAGTCCCTCTGTTTGTAGGGGCCTTCAACTGTTTTCCCGCTTGAATGGAAGGATTGCCGAGGTTATACACAGTTTCCATGATCTAACCCAGATCATAAAAAGGAAAGCAGGTTTTTAATACCATTTTCCACCCATAAAGAGAATTAAATAAAGCAGCATTGATATATTATCAAATCCTGGTTTATTTCTGGATTGGCTTTTATATCATGTCAGATGTCAAGGCAAACCTTTCTTTTCAGCAGTGTACTCTGTGCAGTGTTTTGCCTTGAAAGTTGTGACGAATAACAGAAAGATACTCCATAAATCTGTTATCAACATAGATAAAGTACCCATGGCTTGTCCTGGTTTTGTGTGTGTTATTTCCAGTAGATTTCTGCTGAAGTACCTCTTGCAGTCTATAATCTGTGAAGTATCTTACAGAAAAGTTCAGACTGTTTGTTTAAAGCATTTCAGTATAGGTTGCAGGGAATCTTCCAGAGGTCTTCTGTTTCATCTTCTAATCAAGCTGTTCATACTTCTTAAAAATGATTTGAAGTTTGTTTTGTTTTTTCTTCATTCAAAAAGTAAAAATGAGACTAAATTAATTATTCAAGATATAGTTTATGCTTCCAGTTTGTTTTCTTCTCTGAAATGGAGCTGCAGAGTTAGTCAGAAATGTTAGCTTATCTTTAAGACAAACCCAGTTAATAAACAGAAGACACGGTTTAAGCTCTGCCACGCAGCCCACTCACTCACACCCCCCCCCCTTCCTCCTTCAGCTCCTGGAGAGATGGGGAGGAAAACTGAAATACTACAACTCCCACAGGTTGAGATAAGAACAGTCCAGTAACCAAGGAATAACACAAATTACTACTGCTACCACCAGTAATAATAATGATAAGGGAAATAACAAGGGAAGAGAATACAACGGCTCACCACTGACCGATACCCAGCCCCACCTCAGCAGAATCTCCAGCCCTTCCTGGAAACTCCCAGTTTACATCCTGGGCATGACATGCTGTGGTATGGAATACCTCTTTGGCTAGTTTGGGTCAGGTGTCCTGTCTCTGCTTCCTCCCGGCTTCCCCTCCTCCCAGGGCAGAGCATGAGGCTCTCAGAAAGTCCTTGGTCAGACTAAACATTACTAAGCAGCAGCTAGAAATGTCGGTATTATCAGTACTGTTCCCAGACCAAAAGTCAAAACCACAGCACTGCACCAGCTACTAAGAGGGAGAAAAATGACTGCTGCTGCTGAACCCAGGACAAGATGATAGCTGGTAATCAGAGGAATAGATTTATAAACAGCTTTTGTAGGTAAATACATGTACACATACATGTACACATGCACATATTCTAAGTGTATGGTGATCCAGTTAAAAGTGGACTGGGAATGAAAGGCAATATAAATGACAGAAGGTGGTGTTGCTGTATTTAGAAGAGGATTGTGAAATTTAAAATTTGAACCAAATAAAGAATGTGTTAAATAATTTAGCAACTTTTTTCCATTAACCAATGTAGCAGTTATTAAATCTCCCAATAACGTACAAAATGAGAGCAGCTTAGTGTTTCTTTTATTCATTCTTGTCAAAGAAACATTTATCTTCTATACCTTTTTGGAAAGGTAATTAGACATAATAATCTGTCATTCAAGTGCATATTTATTGTATTCTGTCAAGCAGTGTGGTGTTTCGCTGGTGCCTCCTACAAATCTAAGCATAATTATGGACTTTTAACAGTCTTAATATCTATTGCATGAGGTATAGTTCATATTCTTCCCTAGATTTTGGGGTGTAAAGAAGACTCTTGTGCAATAATGAGGGGAGCTGTTTTTAAATACATAGATTGAGTTGTGATTTGAAGTGACTGCGGTGACTTTGGTTGACAATGGTGAAGAGATCTGCAGATAGTTTTCCACTGCCTCAACTGATCCATTGTGTTTGTTGACCAGCTATATACTGACAGTATACTGACCAGCAGTATACTGACTGTGAGCTGGAAATTATGGCTTCAGCTTCTGAAAGAATCCTAGATCCCTTGTTGCTTTAGTTAAAAGACTATTTTTGTAGGCTTGATTTACAATTTTGTGTTTTGCAGACAATAAAGGACTTATAAAAGCCTTTTGTGGTCTAGCCACAAGAGGACAAAAAGCTACATTGGTATCAATGTGGGTTAGAGAAGAACTGAGGTTTAGTTAGAGGACTTGTGACTATGTTTTTTGAAGAGTAATTACTTGAACTAGCCTATTTGATTATGCTGATGAATTTGTGCTTTGATATCATGGATGCTAATGTCCTTTAGCTCTCTGTGGAAGTGACCTAAAATAATTCTGGTTCTTTTTAATGACTATGACTGCATCAAGCTATTGTGTTCTCTAGAAATTACAACTATGAACCTCAAAGGGACAACTCTGAAAAGAGTGCTTTTTCCTGCAACCAGTCATGAATTTCAGTGCCGAGGAGATGAAAAGTGCAAAATGCCTGATATGATTCATCTTCCCTCCAGTTAACAAAGGATAGGAGAGAAATGGGAAAAGAAAATAGAGAAACAAAAAAATAAATTATAATCTGTGTATAGAGAAAGTGATTTGCTTTCTTCTTATTTTCAAAGCATTATCACAGTCACAAACTCTACTATTTGAACTGAGATAAAATAACAAAATGCACAGCCTGTTTAGTTAACTTAAATGGATTGTAATTTTCATACCCGATCTCAGTAGTAGAGAACAAAATTTTATCGAGATGGTTTTTATAAGATTAATCCTACACTTCAATTGCAGTAAGCCTAACCTACGTACAGGTTGTTTAAAGTTTCACCTTTCTTTACTCTGGGCCAAACAATGTCTGCTACTTACCATTTAAATGCTTGCTTATTTGGTAAAAAAATTCTTTATCTTAGCTGACTTCATGCTGAACTTTTGTCCTCACTACAAAAGTGGATGTACTGTTAACATGTAAATACTCTTTCAAGGTATCAATAGAGGTAATGTAAATGCGCTCATGCCAGGTCATGCAGATTTTCCTCTCAGGGTTTTGAAAGCCTGATGCAGAGTAGCTTGTATAAACTATACAGAGTGTGTCAGAACTGCAGGAGGATATTAATAAAAGACTGCAAAAATTCTAAGATGGCACTTTACCAAAACTTACCGCTGAATTCTGAATCCCCTTAGCAGATGATGGATAATAACAGTACGAATTTGAATGAAAACAACAGCTCTGCACCGTAGCTGGCAACATACACCCTGATTTTGTTGGGCTATCTGGTTTCTCCTAAAGCTTCTTTAAGCAAAGGATGCAGATCTTGGTCTAGAAATCCGAACTGGCTTGCTCAATATATATTTTTTCCAGCTTTGGTTGTCATTAAAGTTGTACATACAATGAGTATCAGTGGGAGAGTTTGCTCTGCATTTGAGGGTGGGGTGCTTGCTCTTGTTCCCTTGTTGGGTTGGTAGTGCTCACTGAACTGTGGTACAGACAAGGGAAGGAGAACACATGCCTTTTTTGCAGATAGTATCCATGCATGGCTGAATTTGCTGTTCCCTCTAGAAATTTCTCTTTTTTTCAGTGTACTAATAGCATCAGTATGTTCATATTTATGTATTGCATTTTAAATTACTATCATAGAGTCGTAGAATAGCTTGGGTTGGAAGGGACCTTAGAGGTCATATAGTCCAACTACCCTGCATGATCACTTGATGGTTTTTACATTGCAATGTGAGGTTCACGCAGATGTACCCAAGGTCTCTTTGTCTTACTAATAGAATTGGCCATTTGTATATTTTGTATTGTTCATTCATTCCAAAGGCAAGATAGGAGAGTGTTTGAAGTAAGCTAGGCCTGCACAAAATGCAGTGGCAATGCTAAAATAGTTCTAAACTTTTTCCAGTAAGAAAGGCAAAAAGTACGAATTATTTAAAAAGCTGGATTCGTTATTTGCGACGTTACTTTGGATTGCTAAGGATGTATGCTTAATTTAAAAAAAAAAGAAAAGTGAAGCTTCTTAATATGAAGGGTAAGATTCTGAAACGTTTTCCTGGTGAAAAATGTTTTAATTCTAATCTAGTGTCTTTCACAGTGAAATGCAGTTGAAGGTGAGTAAGAGTATGAAAATCTACTCTTCCTTGCTGTAAAGTGTGAATCTCTTCAATATATAACCTTCATGGGCCCTGTAGAACTTCCCGGAATAAAACAAAAACCAAACACCAAAAAAAGCCACCCAATCCCCCCCCCCCCCCCCCCAAAAAAAAAACCAGCCCTTTTTTTGCTTAAAAAAGAAAAAAAAACCCCCAAAAAAAAAAAACAGCTTTTTTTTTCTCCTC
>WYDI02023133.1:88019-99188 GCA_009867235.2 Psittacus erithacus
CCCCACACAATCCCACCCCCCACCCCCCCAAAAAAAAAAACCAAACCAAACAAACCAAAAACCCTGTGACATTTTGCATTATTTTTAAATGTAGACTCTTTAACACAAACAGAAACCCAAAACCTGAAAACAAAACAAAACACAAAAAACCTCTAGGAGATCAGCATTTGAGTTTTGAGAAGGTACATTTGAGATCCAAATGTGCCATCTGCCAGTATAAGTGAATGTGCATAACACTTAGGAAATGCTGTGAGACAGACTTTCTTTCAGTAGCACCCACTTCAATATGGTGCCTTAAGGCTACCATGCTTATTTAATACTACTCAGACTTTTGTGATCTGGAAATTAAGCTGTAGTTCTTGTAAAGAACAGATTTCATTGTGATGACTCTTCTGGTTTTGCTTTGCTAGAAGAATGACACTCTTGTAGGATTTTTATAGTGCTTTCCTATGCTTACCTCAGAATAGTGTGGTGAAGTAGTAGGCAATATTTGCTTTGTTCTTTTACAGACATTAAAGCAGGTCAAATAGCTTTTTAAATTCATAGTTTTTAAAGTCACGTTTAATCTTTATGTAATGGAATCCATAAGAAATTCCAAATTAAATGTTAGAAGTCCTAAATTGAAGGGCTTGGAAGTTTCATTGAAACTCTTCTACACTGTCCAGGCAAAATATGTGTACTGCTTGCTTGTATTGAGAGCTCAGACACTAAACAAAGAGAGTAGACATTGGAAGAGATTTGTAGTAATCACGGCTTCTTGCTCATTTAGCTGAGAACTGTTAATCAGACTGTAACAAAGCAATTTTTAAAAATCATTAACAGAAAAAGGCCAAATTCATCAACTGGATAATTCCTGCAAGCTATTCTCCATAACCTCTTGTCATATTTTAGTTTTCTCATCAGCTCTATTTAAATGTATATACACACATTTTTAAAAAAAACAACAAAACAACCCAAAACAAAACCACAAAACACACATGTATATTAAACTGTATGTAGACTTTCAAGTCTTGTGTTGAAGAAATTAATCTAAAGCGCCAACAGAACTTGCCACAAGCTCATGTGATAGGTTGTACAATCTGGCCTCTAGGAAGGTGTCCTGCTTATTTCCACTGAGAGATGTGCCATGTTTGTTTGTAGTGTGAAAGCAGTAAGGTTTGCAGGCCAAACCCTGCACACAAGACAGTTGAATATTGCTTTGTATTCCCTACATGCCTAAACTGCAAAGTGTTAGCTTTTTCTTAAGTCAGTGAAGGTTTGCTTGCTGTAACGGGCAGCAGACCAACTACTTTGTTTTTAATTCAGCTCCAAACGCTTGTGTACGAAAATTAAGAGCTTTAAAGTGTCTTAATAAGATTCCAAGTAGCTTAGTGTTCATTATGCCATTTGGAAGAACCCCCTTAAAAAAAACCAAAGGCAACAAGGATTGTCACAGCTGTGATACAGCTGATATAGGAGGAGTAAGCAGCTTAGGAATTCTGAGTTTGGAAAGGATGTGTTTAAGAAGCAGTGTGATAGGGGTAAGTTAGACTACAGATGCCACAGAAGTTATAACAAGAAGAGATAGTTTTCTATTTTTTTTTACCATTTTAGAAAATAACTGTTTTACCCAGTGAAATTGTGCACAATGTTTGATGGTCACTCAGTATTTAAGCAAAAACTCTCTTGCATTCTCTAATTCAGAACTGGTGCTGTGGCAACATTTAGACTTCTTTTTGAGAAACTAAAAAGCAAGACATGCAGTACTCAATACAACCCTTACTGTGTTTGTATGCATATGTAGCTGTATGAAGGAGTATTTATCAAAATTCTAGCTGATGGAGTCACAAAAGGAAGTCTCAGAAAGGGCATTCGGAATCCAAATTGCAAATTGTTCTAGGGTCTTCTTCCTGTTTTTCTGTCTGTGTATTCCTGCAATCAGAATCGTTCATGCCCCTCACCAATTTTCAATTTAAAAATATTCTGTTCCCTCCCCCCCCCCCCCCCCCCCCGCCACTGGTAATTCAACCTCTGTAGCATAGGATAAGTTTCAAAATGGGAAAAGCTCAATTAGTAAAACTATACTTATTCATAATTTAGCAAATTTTTTTTTGCCTTAAATTTCTACTGTAAAATATCACTGGCCTTATTTGGTTTACATGGGTGAGACTTGAAGGCATCATTTGGCACTTAATTGGACTGTGTGTTTGGGAACACATTTCCTATAATGCACTTAATATGCTTTAAATCCAGTTTCACTGAGACACCTTTGGGACTTTATGAAGAATAGCGGGGATGTCTGAAAGCAGAGTTGTTAATTTCTGTGTGCAACTGAGGTGGAATTAAAATGCAAAGCAATTTAAAAGTGTTTGCTATTGTAAAGTTTTCTTTTCAGTTTGAAGTATTTCAATATGCACACATTTGTTCTCAGCAGTGCAGTAGAACTTTTAATTGCTTAGATAAAAATACCTGCAATCAAAGTTTGGTTTCAATGCAGCTGAGTTTGAACACAGTGAAAAGAGGATGTTTATACATCTTTACCTGATTCCATATAAGCTTTTTTCATTTTTAATGCCAGGTTTTCCCAATGCTTTCATGCATGAAAATCTCAGGGTTCTTTCATTGATGTTGTCTTGTGTAACAGAGGTGTACCCTTGTATTGCAAGAGGGCTTCTCAGTAAGATGAACTTTATAGTATGACATACAACAGTCCTATGATAATTATTTAACATCTCTATTACACTATTGATTAGGAGTTAACTAGGTCAGGCCCTGTTGCACTAGACGCTGTAGAAGCATGTAAAACATGACAGCCCTTGCTTCAAAGAGCCTATACGTTCAGCTTGTGATTGTGGACCTATGTTATCAAGAGGGATGAATAGGAAAGGGCTGAGTTGTGAAACAGCAGCATGCTGAGAGTTGGCAGAAATTGTGTCAATCCTGTTCTTATAATATTTTTGCATCTTGCAGGAGAAAACCTTATGAATGAAGAAATTGGAAAGACAAGGGAAAGGAAAAAAAAAACTGAAGGAGAAAAACTGTAAAAGGAAATATGAATGTTTTGGCAGAATGACCCTGGGAATAAGAGACTCCTGAGAAGGGCTGGAGATACTGAAAGTAAATAGACAACCACTGAGTGGGAAATATGATTGAGAAAAGAATTTTGTCCAGTTGTTCTCTCTATATTTGACTGATTTAAGGCAGGCCCACTCTGTTAAGCCACACTGTATGCAAACCACTGTATGTGGTTGGTTACCATTTCTTTTTATAAAATGTGACTTGATTTATGTTATTTGCAGTGCTGCAACCTAGCACGTACGAACAAACCCAACCCACTAATGTAAAGAATAGTAAACAGTTTTACTTCTAAACTTTTCAATGTACCTTTATTTTCTGTTCTGTAATTCCTTTCATAAGCTTTCTGATGAAGAAATTCAGGTACTTTATACTAATTTCCTTTCCCTATTGCTGTTATTTTGCAATTAGTGTCCTATTTGCAATATTTGCAATTAGGGGCCTATAAGGATGCTGGGGAGGGACTCTTCATTAGGGACTGTAGCAACAGGACAAGGGGTAATGGGTTCAAACTTAAACAGGGGAAGTTTAGATTGCATATAAGGAAGAAGTTCTTTACTGTAAGGGTGATGAGACACTGGAATGGGTTGCCCAGGGAAGTTGTGAATGCTCCATCCCTGGTGGTGTTCAAGGCAAGGTTGGGCAGAGCCTTAGGTGGCATGGTTTAGTGTGAGGTGTCCCTGCCCATGGCAGGGGCATTGGAACTTGATGATCTTAAGGTCCTTTCCAACCCTAACTATTCTGTGATTCTGTGATTCTAAAAAGTCTGTCCTTGTTGAATTCATTCATGTATCAACAGCTTTCTTCATTAGAATCATGCTTGTTAATGAATTCTTTCCTTCAATTTTAAGGTATTTAAGTGTTTTCTCAATAGAAGTTTCAGGAATTTGGATCTATGAAGTTGGGTGGTTTTTTGGTTGTTTGTTTTTTGGTTTTGCTTTTTTTTTTATTTTTTTGGGGGGATTGGGGTTTTGGGTTTTTTTTTTCTTTTTTTGGTATGATACCATCATAAACCAGTTTGCAGCATTTTAGTTCACAAAAAGTACACCTTCACTCAGGCAACAGAACATTTCTAGTGAATGTCTAATAATTTTATATCCCAGGCATGTCACCCATATTAAATTAACTTTGGTTCACATAGTTTGCAGTGATTCAGTGTGAAAGTAAAAGCTTATAAAGGGGCATTGGTGGGAAAGTTTTGTGTTAATCAGTGTTGTTACTATGCTAGTTTAGAAAACTAAACAGATAATAAATAAATTTTTTAAATAAATAAATAGTAAATAAATCAGCACAGTGCAGAAGCAGATTCCCTGCTGATTGTTTAAATCCAATGTGAAGTTCTGGAAGAACCTTGCTGTAGTTAATTCAAAAATTAAAAAAGTTAATAACAAACCCACATTCTTAATTCCCTTTTAATACCTCTAAACTGACTGTGGGATTTCTTTGAATTAATAAATTCCATCAGGTTTTTTAACTCTCTTCCATTTTATGATGAAATTTGTGATGTAAATTTCCAAAATGCCAAATTCAAGATTATGCCTTACAATGAATAAAGTTTCTTCTTTGAATGTAGAATCTTGTGTATTCAGCTACTTTGGTCTGACTCCATGGTTTGCAGAAATCTAGGTTTGTAAGAGACAAAATGTTTTCTTAGGAAAAAAAATCCTGGAAATACATAAATATCAAAATGATGGGTAAAAATGTTCTAGAAGGAAGTTATTAGAAAAGAATCTTCACGTCTTTTGTTTTGTTTGTGTTGGTTTATTTTTCCCTCATGGTGTAAAAGGAGACAAGGTTCATGATTCATATGCTCTTAATTATGTTGTTTTGTAAAATGTGCTGTCAAAATGGGAGGAGGTATTCTATGAACTGTAGTGTCCTTAAATAGAAAATCAGATTTTCATTGTAATTAACAAGGAATCGTGTTTTGTCTAACTGAAGGTGATACCGAATTAAATTAGTATTTCACTGAATATAGAGACTTAGGGCTACAAGGATGCTTAAACTAGAATTTTGCTGTGTACAGGGGCTATAGAGATAGAGACTGTACAGAAGTTATAGAGATAAGTAAGGAAGGCAAGCAACAAGAGAACCAGATTTCTTCTCTCAAACCAGTATTGGCCTTCCTCCTGTTGATCAGGCCTGAGAAATAGGTAAATGGCTGCTAAAGAAAACAACTCGAGGAGCCTCTTATGGTCATAAATTAGACCAAACAAGAACATGTAGTTAATTGGAAAGACTAAAAGCACATTCCATCGTCCTTAACAAACAGATTTCCATAAAATGATAAAATGAGTAGGAGTATTTCTCCCCAAACAACCATCACGACCCCTAGAGACCACTCCTCAAAATTCACAGTGCCTTATCTACCCAAATTACCATACATGAGTAATGAGATTTGAGTGGCCGTTTCGTGGAGTTATAATGAATGTGTATGTAATGAAGATACATAGCTGTAAACCGTCTTTTCTTGGTGTGCCTTACAGGTGGAGCGATTCTCCCTGCACCCATTACCGTAATAAAGAAATGTCAGCTTTCTAACCTGCCATTCTGGTTAAAGTTTATTTCCCGGATTTTGGTGACAAAGGTACGTGTTTTTTCCAGAAATCAGTCAGTAATTGTGAAATATCTTTAGGCAGGGACATTTCTGAATACTATGCAGAGCATATGGTTTATACATTTACCTTTGACTTTCTACTGCATAAAAAGTAAAAACAAAGGTCATATATTTTCAAAATTACTCACACTGCATCTGTTTATCTGCCTTTGTCTCTTTCATATGTGTTATGTATGTAAGAGTCATATGACGCTATGTCTTATGAATGAGATGGACCACTAGTAATGTCTCAATTTGCTTACAAATTTTCAATTGAAGGCATAGATTTCTAGATATATGAGAGATCTGACCTAGTTTCTGAGGTGTTTGCGGAGGGCAAATGCCTCAAATAATATTAAAGTAGGGGCAGCATGGTGTTGAAATAAAGACAGATGTTGAGATGTAGTTCTTTTTAAATACTTGGAGTGATTTTAGAATTTAGAGAATTTCCTGGCTGTATTAAAAGAACTGACCTATATATTTTTCATTAAAATGTATCAACAAAAATCAAATAAACAAATTTAATCTATTAGGAGTGTGTGTGAAACAAGCCATTTTTTCTCATGTTTCGGTATCATTGCCACTTCTGCTTTCTGGATTTTAACTCAGGGTTTTTTTGAGCATTGTTAAAATATTCGCCATGTTGTGATTGGTATTCCTAATGCTATTATATCATTGTGCGTGATGTTTAATATATCCTATGTATGTACATGCATCTGTACATTGTCTTTCTAAAGAACTACCTTGATTATGGTTAATGAGAAATATGAATTTTGGTGTTTAACATGCTGACGATAGGCATTTACATTTTATTTCATGGCCTTAACAATATTCCAGGTAGCTCAGCTGCTCTGCTTGTGGTCAAAAAATAGCCTCTATCTATAGGTAGCATTATTTAGCTGCTTCAGCCAGACCAAAGCAATTCTGTATATGCTAGTGAAAATATATGTGCTGCTTTCAACGTAGAAATAAGTTATTTAGGAGTGACTTCACAGATAGTGCAGATGAAGTCTAAACTTGAGTATCTGCACTGGAAACAACTGATGATATTCTGATCTTTGAATGAAAACATACTATCTGCATGTCTGAGCTGAACAGATGTTTCAGATATGCTTAATGACTATCCCACAGACTTTAAATATTTGCCAGTCTTGCTTGGAAGACATTTCATTCAACATAAATGTAAATAAAAGCAGGCTTTTAGAGACTCATCTGTAGATGCAGATATCTGATAAGATGTTTTGGAGAAACATATCCCTTATGGGTGCTACTTTAATTAAGTAGAAACAATAATAACTAGTTAACGGGCAATTCATTAGCTGAAATAGGGTGAAATTGATCACATGATTTACTGTGAACCATTTACTAAGCTTTAAAAACAGGCTGAATTTAAAAGTTGTTACAATGATACCACTCATAACAACATATTCTAGTTACAGAGAATAACTGAAAGAGTTTCTTCATGAAAATTTACCAGTTTAGATCTAAGTCAGTCAGTTCAGATGCGTATGACTCCAAACACTGATGATAATGATCCATCTGTATTTGTCCTACTTATAACAGCATGAATTCAGATCTAACATGCGCTTTAAAATTTAATTTTGTTATTTGACCAGGCAAACACAATGCAATCATTTTGGGCTTTTTAGAGCACTAAGAGCAGGAAAGAACTTGTTTGTTTCCTTACAAAAAGATGCCGTTGCTTAAATTTCATTACAAAATAAAAAAAAAATTAACACTTTATTTAGATGAAAACTTCCTCATGACTGTGATTAAAAAATGAGAGTACAGAATTATTCAGGAAGTTCATTTCCTTGTCAGATCACATTTGGCTTTCTGTGCATTCTTGTAAAACTTTCATACCATCTTGGGTAAACTTTTCATATCCCTGATCACCACTTACACTGAGACTACTTTACATCTCAGTGCCAATATAAAGTAGGTCTGAAACTGTGCATAAATTATTTTACTGCAACAGAAATGATGCAAAGTGTCATTATTTTTAAAATGAGAATTAGATTCTTCTCTCTCTCTGCCAATACATTGATGTTTTGATATTACCAGAAAGAAAAACAACAAAAATATGCTCATTCCTAGCATATTTTTCAGGTTTAAAAAAATATTCTGAAAGGTTTCATAACATCTTAATATTTTATCTTTGTTGCTTCTTCAGTCAAAATGTGAAAACGATGTTTCAGTAACTTTAACTGTTATGCCTTCTGATCTCCAAAATATTATTGTGTTCTTAGTTCGTAGTTTATGGTGTTTTCAGTGCATCTGCTAAATTTTGTGAGTTTTTTCTTCCCCCTGCTAAACATGTATTTCTTTTGTAGTGATATTTTATATTGTGGTGTTTCTTATTTACTGAGACTGAAATTATTCTCACTTTCTCTTATTTTTTTTTTTCCTTCTGTTACTGAACAGTCACTTAGCATTCTCTTAAAGCAGTGGGGCACAATTCTCAGAAGGGAAAGTACATTCAAGGGAATGTTTTGTCTTCTGTTAACTTAGTCTGGACTACTTTGAGTAACTTGGGAATAGGTATGTACTAAGGCATTTAAGGAAAAACAGGGTTTGAGCCATTTGCCATCCAGTCTCATTGTGGGGCTGATCTTTTTCCAGTGGCAACAGCTGCAGGGATGATGGTAATAACATCTGCAACATCACCAAAGATTTTAAATCTTCACATTCAGAGTTCTGAAATAATCTTACAGACGTCTTTACCTCATTACGTGGCTACTGGGGGATTGTCTCATCTGGTGTGCTTTGCAGCTGGGTGTACCTTTAACAAGCAATCTGGCATTAGCCTTCTGTTTCTGCCACTGTAAAGCACAGAATTGCTGTATATCACTGGTACTGTTAATTACACTGCTGTGCTAGGCATCATTAAAGCTCAGAATGCTGAAAGGCATATCAGGAGGATTCATTTTTACTTAAGTGAATCTGTATTAAGCAACTCAAGAAAACTGTTGCAAGTAATAAGCAGTTTTCTTCTTTCCCCCACAACCAGTGATTCAAGATGAAAGGTGTTTACTTCAAACCTCCTAGTCTGCGTCAACTTAATTTAGGAAAAGCTTTCTTAATTTTTTAAAACTTCTTGTTACTTTGTTATGCCAAGAAGCTTCTAGAGATAATAGTGTATTACGTAGCTCAAAAGCTGAGGAATTTCCTTTCATTTCAACCCTGGAAGACCAAGATCATTAAAAGAGAGGAGACACAAGACCTGGACATACTTACAACAGTGATTCGACATCTGTGGTAAAATGTCTGCGTGAAAGATTTGTCAGTTACAGTCCACTTCCTCATGTTCTACTTTGTAGCTTTGTTGGTATGAGTATTACTGAGAGTAGGGGGGAAATGGTTTTCTTGCCCACTGAATCTTTAGTGGGGCAGATGTGCTACCTGTTGAAAGAGTTTAAGGGGCTTTTTGGGTTTTTTGCTGAGCAGTGATACAAGTCTTCTCTTTGTCTGTAAACAGATTTATACTCTAGGAAGTGTCACTTGTATCACAGACTCTTGGAAAGACAGACTGTGAGGCACCCTAATGTCCTTTTCTCCTCTGCTTTGCCATTGTACATTATCATGGGCTTGTGCTGAATGAGCATTTACTGTACATGCTTGGACATGCATCTATCCCACCTTCCCCTATTTTTCCTTCTTTCCCTTCTTTCCCCTGCCTTCTCCAGGCAGAAATGACTTTGAAGAAGGGACTGGGGCTTTCCTGTCTTAAGGATATTTTAAAACTCTTATGTTTGGTTCAATTCAGAAATGAAATTTTCCATGTAAATCATGTACATAGTCTGAGGTGGATTTGTAAGAGACTTCTCTTTAGAGTCAGAATAGGTGGGCCTATAATAGATTTTATATACTTCATAGGTAGAGATGCTTTTATAGCTTTGCTGTGCCTCAGCAACTTTCTAGATTAGAAAATGTGAAATTCCCTGTATTGTGAATAGAGGGAAGTAGGACATTTGAGGGAGAACAATAACCTAAAGAAAGATGTATAAGGATATATAAAAGTTAATTTAATTTTTTTGTATGTTACAGTGTACATTTCATCCGGTGCAATTTTTTCTGATACATGGATTTGAAAAAAAATTGTGCAGGTTGTTTTTTGTTGTTTGTCTGTTTGGGGTTTTTTTTGGTGTTATTTTTTTGGATTTGTTTTTTGTGTGTGTGGTTTTTGTGGGGGGGGGGTGGATTTTTTTTTTTTAAGTCTCTGCTAGAAGATGGAGTAAGAAAAATAAACTTTTTGCAGCACAGGCGTTTTTTTTTTTTTTTTTTCCCTCTGGAAAATTCAGTGCTTGGTATAATTTATATGCCAGGCTATTCCCAGCTACAGTCAAAACATTTTATTATGTTGAAGTGAACAAGGCAAAATTCTCTTTTTAACCGAATCTGTGCTTTGGAAGAAGAATTTTGCCCCCAATGCATATTAATTGCGTTAAGTACAATACTATAAGAAAAAAAAGAACTGCATGAATACAGTTAATGACAAAAGAAAAAGCTTTGGGGTGAAAATCCAACAGAATTTCTTTATTTAATGAGAATAAAACCAGGCTGTAAATACCATGCTCAAAAGGAAGTATGCAGTTCTGTTTTAAACTCCAGAGTTTAACGACCTGGAGCAGTTACTGTTCTGTGATAAAAGTAGCTTTAGATCTGTCAGTAACATGCTCATGTGAACTTTGTAAATAGAAATAGTAGCATTACAGGCCTGCTGTTTCTTCTTACCATTTTTACCAGCCTCCTTGACCAGCAAATGTAACTAAAATAAGTATTTTATGTAAAAATTATACCAACAAGTGCTTTAAATCTAAAGGAATACTCTAAAAGTGAAGTGAGATTTGTTAAAAAAAAAGTATTTTAATATTTGATTGGGGATTTAGGGTGTTTCTCTAGGTTTTCTAAAGAGGTATACATGTTCTTGGTCATTACCAGCCAAATGGGTATTACTTACCAAACTAGAAGAGTGATGTCAAAATATGTCTTGATAGCCCTTGTTCTTTAAAATTATATATATATATATACATAGGTTATTTGCATCACTTTTTTTCTTTCCTTTTATTTTTCATAATGAAATAAATGTTTAAAGGTTACATAAAATTTTGACAGAACAATAAACTGATAAAACAAATTTTTATTTCATTATAGAATCTGTATTCTTTTAAAATAGAAAATTTAAAAATTGGACCAAAGAATCAGAACATATTCACTGAGCTTCAACTGTTAAAACTTTTATATTTGCATTTTTTTAAAAACATCAGGTAGTAACTGAGTTTTACTTAAAATTAGTGGCTGATGATGGAATTTTATTGTTTTAGGAAATAAAGTAGAGAATAAAATATAATCTAGACCACCTCATATACTATAAATGCATATACTGTTGTTGTGGTTTAAGGCAAGGTGTAAATCGGAACCATGCAGCCCGCTCGCTCCCTCACTCCCCCTCCTACCTTCCCCCACCCCCCCCCCGCTCCCAGAGGGATGGGGAGGAGAATCGAAAGAATGTGACTCCC
>WYDI02023134.1:564-32257 GCA_009867235.2 Psittacus erithacus
GCTTCCCCTCCTCCCTGGCAGAGCATGAGACTCAGAAAGTCCTTGGTCAGAGTAAACATTCTAAGCAGCAGCTAAAACCGTTGGTGTTATCAGTGCTGTTCCCAGGCTGAACGTAAAATCCACAGCACTGTACCAGCTACCAAGGAGAAAAATGACTGCTACTGCTGAACCCAGGACAATGAACATTTCCTACCAGGGCTGGAAGTGCTGACGTAAACCAGTGTTTTTCTGGTGATTCCCATAAAGTAATACTGGTCAGTGTCAGCTGAGGTTTGGAAATAGTATACAATATATACTCCAGCCATCCCAGTCCATGGTCCTTACACATTTCTCCTTTGGCACTTCCTCAGCCTCCAACACTTGAAGCCGTGCTTCAGAGAGTATGTACTTCACAGAGTATCTCATTGAGTAAATTGCTTCATGTAGCTGAACAACAGCTGCATCAGGTTCAGGTTGGAGCCATCCTCAGGCACAGGAAACTCTTTCTTTGTTCTTTGATCTTTCATCATAAGATGACAGGATGTAAATGGCCAACTACCCAGACAAATGACATGCAGAGTTGTTTCTAAGGCAGCTTAAACCCACTGGTGGCCTGCTGCAGAGGTGGTTGTCCTGGTGGTGCATGGTTCAAAGGTTATGCTGAGTACCCCAGACCTGGATCTCTAGAAGCCCCTATGAGAACCTGGATGTTGTTAAGAGACCTTCTGTTTCACCCCACTTTCTATGTGGGGAGGCTGGAATTGTGATTCCTAATCAACACCAAGCTGTGGCACAGCAATACCTAGGAGGAGCATTTTTAGCATCTCAGATGGCTAGAAGTCTTTTTGTCAGCCTGGTAGATGACTTTGCTATCTGCTGCATGCGTTTGTCACCTCTCTGTGGGCTACTGCAGAGCATGAGGACATCACTTTGTCAATCCAAAGCAAAACAACCGCCAGCAGAAAGCACTGCACCCCACTTTCTGAGCTGTGAGTCTTACCTAGTTATGATTCATGTCATCTGTCTGCCTTAGTTTAGCATTTAATTTTAGTAAATTTGGGTTCCTCGTGGTGAGGCTGACATCCTAAACTTGCATTATGTCAAGAGAGCCATGTCAGTACAAACCATTTGTGAATCCAGCTTATCATCCTTGTAGCTTGTCAAGAAGATGAGTTGGTGGAGGATAGCTGTTCCATCAGTTGGTGTCTGTGGGCACAAATCAAACCCTTGACCCAATATTGCTGCTTTTTGAGACAATTCAGGGCTCTCTAGTGCAGATTCACCTTCCCAGCAGCCTGCCTGAAGCCTTGAATTTGACTAATGCTGGATGTTGGATAGGAGCCAGGGCCTGGACTTCATAATGTCACAGCTTATGCATATCTTTAGGCTTTAGCCCTTCACATTCCGTAACATATTCATGATGACTTGGAAGCTGCAGCCCTTATTGATCCAGCTGTTCACTACACAACGTATGGCATGTTTCCATGGCAATACGTCCCCCGAAAGTGGCTTCCTCCCTTTCCTCAGTTTATTGGGCTTTTTCATTATTAAATCATCGGAGATAAATGCACACAGAGAAGGGTCAATGCCTGGATCAATGGGCAGCAAGCAAAGAGGAACTTTTCCATATTCATGCTAAGGATAGATTTCAGAACATCAGACAATGCAGAATTGCCAGGCCCTTAGCATTTTGCCCTCATACATAATGCATCTTGAGAGCTCTATGAAATCAATACATCTAACACCTTGAAAACCTTTGGGATTCAGCATGGTGGGGGAGGAATCAAGATTTATGGGTGCAGTAGGGTGGGATATGAAGAGAAGGTTAAGCTCTATGGCCTGGGCTTTCTGCCATGAGGGCAGTTTAAGTGCTACAAATGGAAAATTGTCCTAAATTCTTTGACTCTGGGAGATGTGGTGTGCAGGTTCCTTCTGATGAAGTTTAATGGGGTAGCCACGCTGATAATCCCAGACCACCAGCAACTGGTGTCATCTGTAACCTTCCCTCAACAGGGAGCCTGAAGTGGGCTGACATAGCAGCAGTAGGGAGAGGAGTCCTTACGGAAACGTTAGAGCTTGCTTTGACCTGGTTTCCTTCAAGAGAAAACATGTTCTTGCAAATCTCCCACAGAATCTGCACCATGTTGTCTTCCCAAAGTGTCTCCAGCTACTGCTCTAATGAATTTCCACTGCAGAGCAGTTTATATCTTTGATCACCTCAGTGGTGCTGTGGGAACAGCAATGAATTACCTGGTTCAGCATGTAAATGTTAGTCCTTCGGGCTTTCAGCAGGAGGGGGAGTAAGCTTCCTTACAGTAGTACCCACAAAAATCTCTGTGAGCTGGTATTAGCTGCGTCCAGGCAACTGAGAAAATATTGCTAATGCTGCATTTAGATGGAAATGGGATGTGTTGGCCTCTATACCTCAAATATAGAGCCAGAGCAAATAAAGTCTCTTGTGGCTGTCTCTGTTCCTGTGTGTGCATCCCTCAAAGTGAAATGAAACCTTGTTTATTTTTACCTTTCTGGGAAGATTGTCTTCTAAGTATAGCTTTAGGATATGGTTTAATTTGTCAGGACGGTGTTTGCTGGCAGGAAGGCAGCAGGATTTGAGGAGAGTGGTCAGTTGACTGCTTCATGCAGAATCTACCATTACTGTTCTTATTCTTGTTACACGTTTGCGTTTCAGCATTACTGGAAATGAGGTGCAGGAATATATTGTTTCTGTGAGATGCAGTGGGTCTGCAAAACAGGACCTAGGTGTGAGTACATTTGCATTTCTCAAATGGCAGATAGTACATAAACCTTTTGCAAATGCTTGCAGTTTCTCTTAAGCACAATGCAGGTTTAGGTGGTAGATATTTACTTTAAAGATTAGATGTCCAGAACTGTAACATGCAAGACACATGCAAGCCAGGCAGCAGTGCTGTGGCCTCCATGAACTTCCCTGCCATGCCTCAGACTGTAAAGAGAGGGGACACCTGACAGAGTTTGCTCAGTCTCCCCGGAAGCTATGCTTAGGGATAGCACTTGCTGTGCAGTTCACATACAGCATTTGAAGGAACTTTAGTGGAAGATAACAGTATCTGGTAATTAGAGTGCTGTTATCCCAGCCAAGTCACTTGAATTCTATCAACAGCTTCCCTATCTGAGGGAAAGTTAAACGCACTCAGAAGAAGGGATGTCAGCAGTTCCTGGGCATAAGAATCCATTTTTTATTACATGCTTGAACCATACTTCTCTTAATGTGGTTTTGCTTCATGACTGGTGCACTTCAGCACAAAGATAATGCAAAGTGTTTGGGTTTAGAGACAGACAAACAGGAAATGTGATGAAGCTGTTCCAACAAAGTCACAGGATACCAGGACTATCTGCTTGGCTGATGCACAAAGCCTGTTTTAAACTGACTAGATGGAGGCAAATCTTTACCTCTCTAAGAAGCCCAGTAATAGAGTGAGTGTAGTGTAGGTACTATCAAAGACCTAATAGTTTAAGCTAACTTATATTAATACAGTGCATTGTGGTTTGTAAGTTAAACGGTATAATTCACAATGTACTCTGTTATAATCGGTTAAATGCATCAAGGCCTCAAATGTCGTGTTTGCAAATTGTCAACTATTATAGCTGGAATAAAAATACCACCAAGTCATGTGTACGTTTATATTTTTACAATGTAAAAGAAAGGAAATCTCTCCTTTGCTGCTACTGATCAAATTGTAGTATTTAACATGACTGGAAGCCTCTGCTGAATCTAGGCAACTATTTTCTGGATAGCAGTTCTATCTGTGAGTGAGTTACTGAAATCTTTAGTATCTCATAGTCTATCTATTTGTAATGTGAGATGCTAATATAGTTTAATTACATCTCTTGGGATTTAATGAATGTATGGACATCACTTTGAAAAACGCAGGTTCCTGCCCACTGGTTGATAATGTAGTATTAGATTTAAGAAGTGACCCTAAAGAAGCAATGAAAAGCTGCCAGGCTGCTTTGCTGGGCCTGCAAATGCCATGGTAAAATATTACATAAGCAATAGCTTCTTAATATTTCACTCACCCAAATCCATGTCATTATATTTTAAGGTAATAATGTGAGCATATCTGTTAAACTGGAAACACAGAATGCAGTGCTGCAGCTCCAAGGGGATTGGGTGAGCAGTTATGTATAGTGGCGATAATCTAAGTCAAAGGCTGAACGCAGACCTTGGGAAATACCACTCCTCAAGTGAAAATGTCACTTGAATGCAGTGAAAATTTGGTAGAAGACAACACATGAGTTTTAAGAAATCTTGATGCGAAGTGCTCCAAGGTGTGCACCTTCTGTACTTTGTGCTGTCCCTTGTGAAAGCGCTTAACATTCCCCATGAGCTAATAGTCCTTTTGCTCCTGATGACTTGGAAGTTAATCACATAGAATCCCAGACTGGTTTGAGTTGAAGGGACCTTAAAGCTCTTCCAGTTCCAATCCCCTGCCATGGGCAGGGACACCTTTCACTAGAGCAAGTTGCTCCAAGCTCCTGTGTCCATCCTGGCCTTGAACACTGCCAGGGATGGGGCAGCCACAGCTTCTCTGGGCACCCTGTGCCAGCACCTCAGCACCCTCACAGGGAAGAACTTCTGCCTAATGTCTAATCTAAATCTCCTCTCTGTCAGTTTATAATCATGCAAAATTGTGTCCTATATTAGTAATTCACTGATACCTCTTACTCTCTGACAGCCAGCTGAGGTATCATGATGACTATAGCACCTGAGATCAGCAGATGAATAGCTCAGACTACCAGCTGCACAGGGCTCCCAGTCTTGCCTCTTCACTGCCATCATGACAGTTGGAACGCTTTCTTTAGGTGCAGGTAACGGGAGTGTAGCGCTTTACTGCTGTATCAGCCCTAGTGTTTCTCCACTGTTCATTTCCTATGTACTTGCAGAGCAAGAAGGGATGGGCCAAGCAGGGCTGAGTGAGCAGCAGTAGGGAGGTCTAGAGGAGGCTGGGACACAGCAGAGCTCTGCTCCTCAGGCTGTCATCACACATGGCTTATGATCAGTGCTCTCAGGGTTTATTCAGGGTGGCAGAAGATACATATTATTTGCATAGATTGGTCAGAAGGAATTAAAACTGTTTGTCTTCTTCTTTAGCTAGGGCCCCCTAATCATTTCCTATTATGCAGCACATGGAATATTGTTGTAAGTCATTTGACTCTTTTTGTGGATATTAATTTCAAAGAGGTTTTCAAGTGCACAGGTATTTGTGTAACTCCCTAAAAATAAATGAATTCTTCTCACAAGTGAATTCTTGGCCCCAGTGGCTGGTTAAGCATCCTTTAGTGTGTTTAGGAGCAGTGAATCACCGTGTTCCTCCTATTATCTCTGTGCATAATGCAAAGTTTGTAACTCTCCAGTAGAAATACGCCTACTCTTCTCTGTGAGAAGTAATGCTTCCAAAGCCAGGGAAGGGGCTCTTCCTGCTGTTTCCTTCTCCTCTCCCTTCAGATAACAGTGTGAATGGCTGCTTTCTGGAGTAAACTTACCTCCCACTGTTGCTGCTCCAGCCACACTGACACCCATTTGCTCATGCTCTTTGCAAAGAGGGTTTCTATTTCTAGCCTGACTAGCAGTACTGGGAATTGCAGCACAGCCTCTTTCCTGTCAGGATAGCTGCTGGTGAACAAAGCAGGGTCTGATTCAGCGTTCAGTCCAGAGCGGGGGAGGGAGGAAAGGGCAGATTTTCATCAGCTTCTGAAACGAGTAAGGTGCAATTCCTCCCCATGGAAAGCTGAGGATGGAGATGGCATTTGAGTCTCAGCAGGTGGCACTCTGTTTCTTGAGTCAGCACTGAGGCAGTGCTCCTGCCTAGGCTTGGGAGAGCCTTGAATCTGTCTTTGGTGTTGGTTTTAGCAAGATATGCTCATTAAAGAGCTGCTCTTGCAAGGCTGGTAAGGTTGGCCAGGGTGTCTGAGAGCAGTTCCATTGCTGGTGGGAATATCCTGACTCCTGGCATTTCCAGTTAGATGCAGTTTCATTTCTGTTTCTTCTCTGTGCATTTTCAGGCAGTGCCTCAGTTCAACCCAGAGTTGGCTGCCTTTCAGCACAAGCTGAAAACGTCTAAAAGGCTTTGGTAATTTAAAGGTGAGGTTGCTCCAGTCTATTTTCTCTTGACCGTGCAAACACCACAGGGCAAGAGCAGAACTTTAGGCCACAGATGTACCCCATTGGGGCAGGTTTTGGGTGCCATAGTGATGCTGTGATGCTGACCCAGCTAACCTCTGCAATTCCCTGTTTCCTCTTCAGCTGGTCACCATCCTTCCTGAGCTCATACACTGCAATGGGTTACAGTGCATCATGGAAGAGTTTTGAAACATCAAGGTTTATTCCATTAAAACCATGACATCCAAAAGCAGTATTCTGAGCCTGCTGTTCCATTGTGCACTAGACAGAAGGGAAAGATGATCTGACTTTCTGGTCAAAACCCACCTCCACAAGTGTATGTGCTATCAGATCAACTGACTGACACCACCTCTGCTCAATGAGCATAAAATACGTTCTTAAATTGTCTTTGCCACACTGAATCTCAGATGTATTCTGTTACAGCTAAATAATACATTAGGAATTAAAAGCTCGGCAGTAGCAGTGCATGTTGAAGGGTGATTTTCAGATCTAAGAAGCATGTGTAGAGTAGGATGTAGGATGAAAAACAAGTGTGTTTGAACAAGACATCTGGTTTCTGTAGTGCTGGCAGTTCCCTGTGCTGTGAGCTGCTCGGTCTCACTAAGTCAACTATAATCAAACAATACATTCATATTTATTAATTTTTTATGTAGGCTTTTGAAAACAGGAAGAGATGAGAGAAGAAGACTGGATATCAGAGGAGGACATCCAGGACACTGTTAAAAATCTTTTCCAAGCCATACAAATAGCTTCAGATCTGGTTAGACTCAAAGAATCCAATTCAGGTCCTCATCTTCACTTGGCCTCAGACTTCTGTGAACAAATCCCATTCGGCTTCTCTGCCTGCAAGACATGGTTAGTAACTCTGTTTGCCTCTCATAGGTGCTGCAGAGACAAGTTCATCACTGTCAGCTCTGTGGAGTCCCTGGGTGAAAGGAATAGCAGAAATACAGAAAGCATGGATTATTAATAGCTGGTGCTTGCCCTCACATACTTCACATGCACCCTTAGTCATCCTGGCCAGTAATTTACAGGGAGTGAAAAGATGCTCCTCCACATAAATACAAAATGACACATGGATGGTAATAGACCTCTGAGGTGTCTTCGTCGCCCAGAGTCTATTCAGCCTAAATCCAGTGATGCCACCCTGAGCAAATGATGCTTCATCTGTGAAACTTAAAATGTGTAGGAGCTGTGGGATCTTAATAGTCAAATTCGAACTTCCAGGCTGCTACGATGTGAATTTTCTGTGCTGAGATTGGTGCACACACCAAATTTTTGGGGATATTCAGCTTTTTCTGCCTCCTTTGTAAAGTCCAAAGGTTCTCTCCTCCCTGGCACCTTGGATACCCTTTTATTAGCAGGGGTGCACTGATACTCAAGTTTACCCTTTGTGTTTTGTAAGTGATGCCTTTAAAGGTCAGAACTGAGGGGAACCTGTGACAGTAATCTTGAGGCAGTAGTACACCCTGGAGGAGAAATCTGCTATAAGAAATGCAGGGGAATGAATTTTAACACTTCATCTTTGCTTGCCCACATTGCAAACCATGATTCTCTGAAGACAGATCAGCAGTAATAGCAGACTGGAACCGAGGAATGTGTGTGAAGTGAATTTGAGGATCTTAGAATTGGAATAGCTGTAAGAAATGCCATAAATCAGGGTGCAGGACAGCTGACCATGCTATGACTGTGCTGACTGCAGGAGTGAGGTAGCAGGAGGTGCTAGAGCAAGGCAGAAAGCATTTTACTGGGGTTGTGTGTATGGAAAACATCTTCCTGAAACTGTGGAGCCATTCTTACCACTGCTATCACTGTCACCACTTGCCACTGAGTATTGAAATCACCACCCAGTGTGAAAATAAGAGGCACAAGAATCCCAAGCTCTCTGAGGAAGGCCGCTCACTGTTCCATCCCTGCATGTCTGGCCATGTCTGCCTCATGCTATTCATTTGAGACTCAGGAAAAATCATTTTCTTTGTGCATCTCCTTCTGTATCTCCTAAGGCGCAAATTAAAGATGCCTGGGAGGTTATTTGTTTTCAGTGCTGATACACACACTGCATCCAGACTTGCTGCTCTTGTGGGATTATTATATAGATGAATTGACTAGGAAAGCTGCAGCATCGTCTCAAGCCCTTCTTGAGGAAGACCACAACATGGATTTCTACTGTGTTAATGCACAACACTGCGTGACACAGCCCAGCTCTTGGAGATGGACAAATCTCATTGCTGGGTGTCTACCAGTGTCAGCTGCGCCCTTATAGTAAGTGAAGGACTGGGTGCTGCCAGGGGCGTGGCACCTAGAGAGCAGGGCAGAGATTGATGATGGCATAAAACCTCAGCAGTGGATTATAACTTTGCTTATACTGCAGTCAGTTCCCACCAGCCTCTGCTGAATGTTCTGAGAACTGCTGGTGTGGTGCTGGGTTGTGACCTGTCTGTACGTGTGTAATACGTGGAATCTTAAATATGCTTTTTGGATTTTAAAACATACTCTCACCCTTTTTGTTTTCCTGCTGAGAGTTTAAGAAATGGATTTGGTTGCCTCACTATAGAGATACTGTTCTGTAGCAGCTCAGAGGCCCAGCTGAACAGATCTTACCAAAGCTACATTTTGAGGATCTTTAAGGCAAGTCTCTTCCTCCTGAAACACGTCAGTGATGTGGTCTGTAACCTCTCAGACAGAGAAGCTGCACGTGCATTTCCTTCAGCAAACCCAACAGTTTACTACATTCTATCCCTGTAAATCCAGACTCACGCTGTTGACTTCACCACTGTTGGGGAAGATTGATTTAAAGGAAGGCTTAATTCTCTCCCTTGTGTTAACCTGCTCAGTGGCCTAGGAAGTTTAACTTATTTGGTACTCAAGAGATCAGTAATAATACAAATACCATGCTGATAACCAGACCTGATAATCTCTTTGCTCTGTGCCCTTTGCTCATTTGCTGGGACAAGTGCAGCTTAATACAAGTTATTCATGATACCTCACAATATTGTAGTAGCCACCCTATAGTCTACAGTGTGGAGCTGATGAAATCTTGGCAGTGTGAAGCCACAACACATTGGCATCTCTGTATGTGAAACATTCGGAGAGGACTGGAGCACCACTGTGTTGGACAGTAGTTCCTTCCAGAGACTTCTGAACAGACTGGGAGATCCAGGAAGGTTTTTGCTCCTCACTCTAGGTGAGTTGTGGCAGCATCATTGTGTATCATTTTACACTGATACCTGAGGGAAATCTTAAACCAACACTACTGACTTGCCACTGAAGGGAAGAGAAGCTTCTTGGAGACTGCTTCCTGGAGCAGCTGTTAAATGTTGTCATTGCTTACTTTAGAAAAGAAATGGATATTTCCAGGCAAGTGCCTCCAGGCTTTATTGATGATGTCTGTACAAACAGGGGTCTGTAGAGTGTGGACTAACTCCTCAAGTCCAGGCCCAGCATAAGCTTGGCTCAGCACATAGCTGAGCACTGCAGATCACAGCCCGGTCTTCAATTCCATCCTGATCCCAGTGCTTTCAGTGTTGGCTGCTTCTAAAGAAAGATCAGACAGTAGCCTGAGGATGTTAACCCCAAGTGTCTTTATTGATTCATGAACTCTGAGGCCTTCCACATACTTGTGTTCTCTCTCCCGTTACCTAACAGTCGTTGTAGTAACTGAAGGTTTGTCAGTCTCTGCTTGGGTGGCTCTGAAGTCCCGGTTGAAGTTTTCAAGTGGGCATGTTCAGCCCTGTACTCAGTTCCTTTCTGAACCCTCTAAGCCAGAAGATGAGTGTCCCTGTGATATCAAGTACGTCATTAGCAGCTTGTGTACTCTTGACACAGACAGACTGGCAGAGCACAGGGAGTGATTGACAGTAGAGATGTATAAAGCACATTAGTTCTGTTGACCCAGGCTCCCTGATCTCCCACACTGTAGCTGATCTTCTATGTTTCTGTCTTGCTGTCCAGGTTTTATTGGGATTTGACCATGCTGCTCCTGATGGTAGGGAACCTGATCATCATCCCTGTGGGCATCACTTTCTTCAAGGATGAAAACACTACCCCGTGGATTGTCTTCAATGTGGTTTCGGACACGTTCTTCCTCATCGACCTTGTCCTCAACTTCCGAACTGGGATTGTGGTGGAGGACAACACAGAGATCATCCTAGACCCACAGAGAATCAAGATGAAGTACCTGAAGAGCTGGTTTGTGGTGGATTTTATCTCCTCCATCCCTGTGGACTATATCTTCCTGATAGTTGAAACCCGCATTGACTCGGAGGTGTACAAGACAGCCCGGGCGCTGCGCATCGTGCGTTTCACCAAGATCCTCAGCCTCCTGCGACTGCTACGGCTCTCCCGCCTCATCCGCTACATCCACCAGTGGGAGGAGGTGAGCAAAGCCTGTGGTGCGCTTGCATCCTGCATTTTTTCTCTATTTATGCTGATCTTACACAGTAGTGCTTTTTTCGAATGCCCATTCTCCTGCTTTCTGCCAGTGTGAATGCTAACAAATTGTGTCTTGAGTCTGACGCTTTGCTTTTAGCAGGTTCCTGAGAGGGCCTTCAGCATATGGGTATTTAGTCACTTGATACTGTACTATCTGCTTCACCATCATAATATATATAGTCTGTAGAGATGATGCATGGGCTGGGTGGACCCCCTGGCACAAGTGTGGAGTTAGAGAGCTGCCAGTGAGTGAAGCAGTTAGCCAGACAGTGGGGTCCTGCCCTCCCAGAGCCCCAGAAGGTCCAGAAACAGCTAAAAGGAAAGGTCTAGATAAAGCTGATTTGCAGAACTTGTGGCACTTCTTCTTTCACATGCTTATCTCTTAAATAAATGGCTCAGTGATGTATTTGTAATCTTCTTGCTTTCTATATTCTCTTACTCTGTGTTAAGGGGAAGAGGAAAGAAGAGCAATCTGCTGACAAATAGGGTCTGTTTAAAGACATAAAGATCTGATGAAAAGCAAGAGCCCTGTGCTGTTTCCAGGAGAGGTCCCATGTGGAGGTTGAGCTGCCAGGCATAATTCAAGTGAAGCCACAACCTTACAAGTAGGTTGAAGATTAGTTAATTTTCCTGTCTCTGTGCTCTTCAAAGCAGAGAGAAAGCCCTCAACATCTTTCTCCACATGTCAGGACGAGGAAAGCTGGTTAAGGCAGTTTCATCTTCCTCTCCATACTTCCTCTTCTGCTTTGCAGCAGAGTCTGATGCAGAACATGATCTAATGCAGAGTGTGCTTCTGGAAATGTGAAGGGAAAGCAGCCATGCAAGTCATGGCTAGATTGCACCGAGCTGTCAGAACACTAATTCGTGACAGAGCTGGACCTCCTCCCAGCATCACTGACTCATAGGGGGAGCGCTTGTGCACACTTCAGCTTTGTGGTGGTACGATTTGTGAATGCTTTACTTGCAGCAGAGCAAAATGCCTTGGTGAAGTTTGGGGTGATGTTGTGCAAGGTGCTGTACAGATGTGCAGGGAGAGGTGGCTACAGCTTGAAGAATTCAGTACAAGGTTCATTTGCTTCATAGCACAGGCAGGCAGGAAGTGTACAGAGATGGAGATAAGTAAAGCAAAAGTGTCCTTCCCAGTGTGACTCAGTAAGTCAGAGACTGAGCAGAGCAGTGAGGTGTCTCCAGGTCTGTTGTCCTGTCCCTTGGCTCTGTTGCTGCTGTGTCCTCTAATCGAACACTCAGGAAAGGTGAGGCTTAGGCTGTTGTTAAAGTTGCTCCTTCATACAGATTTGCACATAACCTTAGCCATGCAGAGCTCCCTGCTTACTTGTCTCTGCTCCTTGACTTCCTTTCTTGAAGGCTGTTGAAGAGTATTTAAGTATATTTGCTGTTGATTGTACTGGATTTGTTCTAAACCATAATAAAATGAAAGCAAACCAGAGCCCCTTCCGTGTCATCTCACCCACTTTCTCTGAGCAGCCATTTCTAGTTTCAGTCTGGTGATACAGACCCATTGGGCATCTCACCCTTTTGCTGGCTGTGGTGGGTACCAGGGGAGCACAGCCAGGAGCTCCTCAGACCCTACCCTGAAGAACTGACTATGGGAGTGATGCAGTGCTGCAAGTGGAAGGGACAGATGGTGCTGGATTGCAGTTTGAGACTGCAATGCAGACTCTGTTAAACATTGCAGAGCCCAGCAGCCCCAGCACCAATAGTCTTTCCCAAGCAGCAGTTTCCTGGAGAGAGTATGATCCTAGGAGGTTTTTCACCTTCTCAAACTGGGGAGGGAAGCAGAAAGAAGGGCTTATCCCTTGTTGGTGCAGTGCAGGCTACAAAGCAGCAAGGAGAGAGGGAAGAGAAGTGCTTCTTCATCTTTGTGTGGGAGTAAATGGTTGCGCTCCCTGGAGCCACACTGACAGTTCGTTCTTCTTCCTACTCTGAAGTGCCTACTTACTCTGAAAGATCCCATTAATCTTCCCTCATTGCACACATCAGCAGTGGTGAACAGGAAGTGTTCATTCCTGTAGGACACAGCAGTATTGGACTAGACCTACTCAGGGTGTATGCAGGGGGCAGATTGCTGTGCAGGGTTAAAAGAGGAATGTTGGGTTGCTAAAGATTTTTGTTCTCCTTTGTTTCTCCACACTACCCCACTCAATGTCTTATCTGATAGGTGGTATCCTTCTTAGGCTTTCTGCATGTGACCAGGTAAGCTAAAAAAGACTTGAGTAGGGCTCACTGGTCCACTGAAGAAGAGTCTGTGTGTGAACAGGACTGTATGAGGGACAATCCGAGGCAGAGTTAACAGAGGTGGATGAAGTTGTCAGGGAGGGAGAGTGCTGCCTTGTGTCTGGATGCAGCATCACTGCTCACATGTACTGAGGTTATGCAGTGACTTCTGGTGGAGCAACCACTGCTGCCTTGCTTATGACTAGTGCAGATACTCTGGGTCCTGCATGAGGAGGAGAGAGGGATCCAGTGTACATAGAGATGCTAATCTACTTACTCTGCCTCCAAGATGAACGTTCCATCTGTGCATTAGCGTAGCTCTGAGTGAGTACAAGGATAAGTGGTCCCTTCCTGAGTTCACAGTGGGCCTCTCTGTTTCTTCCCCTGCAATTGGCCATGCTCTGCATGAATTTATCACCCACCCTGCAGTGAGGAGAGAGCAGCTTCTCTGAGGCTGCAGTGCTGTAAAGCAGCCAGGCTCTCACAGTTCCAGATCAATGCTAGTCAGGCGCCTGTGGGCTCAAGAGCCAGTGGTTTGAAGTGCCAGCACCACTGTGGCTCAGCAGAATACTGCTCTGACATCCTCTCCAGATCTGAACTAAGTGCTCTGGAGCGTGCAGCTGGGCAAACAACCTGAAGGAAACAGAAAAACAAAGAAGCAAAGTGCTATAATGTACCTGTGTTCACTGGGATACAAAAATAAGCTTAATTCCAAATGTAGCATTTTCATTTGCATGATCCATTTTGCATGAGTGGTCCAATGCATGACTTCACCATTAGGGCAGGATATAAATAGAGTCTTTCTGAAGTGTCTACCATACCTACCCTGCAGTTGGAAGCTTGGTAGCAGTGGAGGGAGGCACACTATACTGGCCAGAGCCGTGCCCCAGTAGCATATTCTGAACTTCAGTGTCTGGTAGTCACCAAGTCTATAGGCAGAGATCCAGGAGGATCTGTGTGCAGGGCTGTACAGCCAGAGATAGAACAAACAGAATCATGGAATCAACCAGGTTGGAAAAGCCCTTCAAGCTCATCCAGTTCAACTGTTCCCTAGCACTGCCAAGGCCGCCACTAACCCGTGGCACTGAGGGCCTCGGCTACACGGTGTGTGAAAACTTGCAGGGACGGTGATTCCAGCATTGCTCTGGGCAGCCTGTTACAACACCTGAGCATCCTTTGGGGAAGGAATTGTTCCTCAGCTCCATCTAAACCTCCCCTGGTGGAGCTTGAGGCTGTTTCCTCTTGTCCTGTCACTTCTTACTTGAGAGCAGAGACCAACCCCTTCCTGGCTCCATCCTCCTGTCAGGCAGTTGTAGAGAGTGATAAGGTGCCCCCTGAGCCTCCCCTTCTCCAGACTAAACCCCACCCTGGTCCCCCAGCCATTCCTCATCAGACTTATGCTCTGTGCCCTTCACCAGCTTCATACATGGGTTCTCCTGTCATGCCTTGTTATTTCCCAGAGAAGCTGTTGTCATCTTGGCCTTTGAACCACTCCAAGAGCATTTCAGGGTGTCTGGGCTGCTCAGTGGTTCCTGAATGTGGGAACATGGAGGCACATTGTCACCTCCATGTGAGTCAGGGAGTTGGACCTTCATACTGTTGTATTGGAGAAACTGTTGAGAGGAAGCAGGCTCTGAATGTTAACATCCTACAAACCCATCCCAAGGTGTGAGGAGTTATGATGGGAACAGAAGGAACTACCTAGGTTTGATACATATCACAATGATAAGATTATCATAAGTAAGCAGATTTTTTGCTGATTTTTGTCAGAAAAAAGATACAGTTTTCAATTTTTACAGCTGGAACCTGAAGAGAAGGACAATTTGATGATTTTCAAGCTATTACATCAATGAAAGCTTGAAAACTTTCCTGAATGCCGTCTTTCTCTTCCCTTGAGTTTCCTCATTACATAGAAGCTTGAGAATGGAGGGAATGCGTCTCCTCAGGCCTGTTACTGGGCACATCATCTGATGGGTGACCTCACTTCCAAGAGGCTTCAGAGAGATTCAGAACGTTGATACAAAGGCTAGAAGGGCCTTTGTGGAAAGACTAGGAGAGCTTCTGAGGCTGTGAGAATATGGCTCCCAGTTGCTTTTCCTTGTGATTTGAACAATAATTCCCTTAGTTTCTTCTGGATTCACTTAGTTTCTTGTGACTTATTTGAAGCCTTCTTCAGGTTGGAGATAAGAAAAAAAATTCTTTACTGTGAGGGTGCTGAGGTGCTGGCACAGGGTGCCCTGAGAAGCTGTGGCTGCCCCATCCCTGACAGTGTTCAAGGCCAGGTTGGACACAGGATCTTGGAGCAAGCTGCTCTAGTGAAAGGTGTCCCTGCCCATGGCAGGGGGTTGGAACTGGATGATCTTAAGGTCCTTTGCAACCCAAACCATTCTATGATTCTGTGATAGCGTGGCTAGTGGCCTGGGGAAGTAATGTTAGGCCAAATCTGTGGATCCTGAGAGGTAAGGAGCTTGGCAAAATGGTTGCTCTGCAGTAGCACAGTAAGCTCCCATTGCATAGGCAGTTCCAAATAGCTTTGCAAAGTTTGTATTGCTATGATTTGCAATTCTGTCATGTTCAATTGCAAGGCAGACCCAGGGGAGTAACTCATAAAACTTCTGGCCACCCTGGAGTAAAAGCAGGCTCAATAAACACTGGTAATGTGGCAGGAAGGGGGAGAATGGGCTGGATTCCTTCCTGTGTTTGCATTACCTCATCTCTGAAAGCAGCATTTGTCTTCAGTGTCATGAGAGGAGCTTATTACAATCATAATGCAAATTATAGCAATTTTCCCTCTTCCTGCACAAAGTGACCCAAAACTCCATCTTCTTTCCCTTTTGAGGAAACCCAGGCTGAGCTGAAATCAGTGGCAAAACCCTCTTGTTGATGCATTAGAAGATTGTACCACTTTGAACTGTTTCCACCTGTACAGCACTACATCTTCATGAAAGGAGGACAGACCAGAGAAGGAAGCAATGTTCTCTGTTCCTGTCCAGACACTGGATTTCCCCTCACTTGCCCACAGACACCTAGTGATCCATCCCCTGCTCTGTGCCAAAAGACACCTAAAAAAGTGGGGTTTGGTGGTGTTTATCTTTGCTGTAATTCAAATTAAGCTCCCACCTGGGAAATGAGAAGTTTAAAAGGGAGAATATCATTAAGAAAGGGTTATAATGCATTACAAGGAGCCAGGCAAATATTTGAATAGCTGCACAGCTACAGAGGTTGCCATGAAAAAGGAAAAAAACCTTTTATTGTTTTACAGTTGCCTTCTGGCAGCGCTTAATGTGTCTGCTGTCAACAGGATGCTATGACAGGGGAATAGATGGCTTGAAGGGTTGGGATTAGGGTGTGGAGCCGTTTGTCTCTAGGTCGGTAGTTCAGATCCAGCTTGTAGGAAGTCATTTGCTGTCTCATGGATGGTTTTTCTTTCATCTATTCTAAGTAGCCAGGTACCTGAGTGACAAAATCATCACTGGGGCTGGCCCTGGTAAGCCTCAGGCTCCCTGTAGTGGCAGCAGTGGGGTTAAATTCCTTCCCCCCACACACACCTCCCTTCCCTTCCGGACTGATGTCCCCACTGGCCAGGGTGTAAGGGTGTGTTTGTGCCCAGGTCTAGCCTGTACCCGGCCCTGGTTCTGAGTCACAAGGGCCACCAGTCTGGGCTTTGATGCTGAGATGGAATTATAGAGGTTTCAAAAGAGAGAGGCTGATCTCCTAATGATCTCTAATCACTGTGATCGCTGGTTGCCACTCCAGCCTTTTATTTTCCTCTTCGCTCAGATTCCTCCCAGCCTACTCCTTACGTGCCTCTTCACTGGGCACTGTAGTGAGTTTTCCTTTCTCCTGGGGAGCCCATGTTCCTGTATTTCTCTGCCAGCACCAGCTGCCTGCAGCTCAGAGTCCAGATCTTGCCAGCTGCCTGTCATTCTTCTTCAGGCCATTGTTTGTGGAGGGGGTTTCTGGCAGGCTTTATCAGTGCTGTTGTGTTGCAATAACAGAGGGTCCTCAGAGAAGTGCTGGAGTCTGGCATGGTGGTTTCTAAGGTTTAATACCATTTAGGCTGCATGCTTCACGGATGAGGCATGCTCCAGCTGTGGCCATGTGGGGACCCTGGGCCCTCAGCACACTGACACAACCTGCTGTGTTTTGTCACAGAGATGATGTATGAGGTGATATGATACCAGGTATGTTTGTAGCAGACAGAGAGGGCTTCACAGCCTTGTGCTCTGACTGCAAAGCTTAAGGAAATCTCTAAGTCACTGAAAAATCTGGTGAGCTCAGGAAGCACCAAAGGCAGTGCCTGGATCCCTGAATCTGTAGGAACGCAGATTCACACTGCAGTAGAGCTGTGCACCATAGAAAAAGCCCAGGAAGGGCCGACCTGCAAGGGCTATACTCTCTCTGGAGCTGGAATTGAGCTCCTCTGGTTGTGTGCATAGGCAGCCTACTTTGCAGAGCCTTGTGTCAGTATATGTCAGTATAGCACATGCATGGTATATACGCGATGTGCATATATACAGTGCTGATGTCAGCAGAATGGCTGATACAGCTCCTAAAGCCATTCAGAGGGAGGTTCTTGTTGCCATTTGGGTTGCTGATCCATTGCCAAGTCTGTTTTTGCCTTTTGGGAGTAGGGGAATCACATGCTGCCAAACTCACCCTATTCTTAAAGTCAGTGTGCTTTACCATTAGCCTTGGCAAGTGGTGGTAAATACATTACTGCTCTGGTTGAAGGCTCTTCCAGGAAGGCACTATTGATTGTGTTCGTAGCAAGTGAAAAGCTTTAATGAGGTAGCTAAGGAGAACAGCATTTCCTCACCTCACTTCTTGTATTTAGCAAGACAGGGTTGGAAAAGAGCGTGCCAAATCCTGAAGTTCTGTGAATAAAGCAGAAGTTTGGCCCATATAGGACCATGGAAAAAAGACAATTAAGGCGGTTAATTGGGGGAGGGGGGGCGTGGTGGAGAAAAGGGGATTTTGGGGTGCAAGGAGGAGCATGGCAATGTGGAGCTGGTTTTTGCCAAGAGAGGTTGAAGTCAGTTACTTCATCTCCTCACAGAGCATCCTCATTTGCTCTAAGCCAGTCACTGGGCAAGGGAAGAAGTGCCAGGTGGGACCTGAGGCTGATCCTGCTGGAGTGGGACTGAAGGAAAGCAAATCCCTGCTGGCAGGAATGGAAAATACCCCGCTCACTGGCATCAAGGGGTTAGATCCTGGAAAATCTCTCAAGAGCTCTTTAGATATGTGTATGGTTTTTTCTTCTCTGGTTTGGTTTGCTTGCCTCCCTCCTCGAAGCTGTGGGCACTGAGACACACCACTGACATCAGAGGAATCCAGGGTAGTTTTATTCCTCTACGTGGGTAGGGATGGTGGGAGAGAACAGGCAATTGCCAGTACACCTCCCTGACCACAGACACAACACCCCTTGGCAAGTGCTGTTGTGTTGTGGAGCTGAAGGCAGAGCAGAAGCCTGAATCCCTCTCCCAGATGAGGGTCGATGGGCTGGAGTGAGCCCTCAGGCTGCAGCACCATCCCTACATAATACTGTGAGTTAAAGAATTTAAATGCCTTGCCATGCAAATAAGGTAGTCAAAGGCAAGCTCTTGACTTTCAAAGGTGCTGTGCACTCTGGGAGGGGGACAGGGGCAACATCAGCCATGTGGAAGGGTCAAGACCCTTCCTGCCTTTGGAGCTGCACCAGGGTTGGGTGGGCTGGAAGGGGCTGCCCCTGGCCACTCATGTTGGGGAACAGAGGAACACAAACCTGAGGCCAAGCTTTGGCTCTGAGTAAATCTCACTTCCACTCCAGAGGAGAAGTTGTCAGCCTCAGTGCAAGACTCTCAGCAGCACATTGTGGGGAACCAGAGCCAGAAACCCCCAGCCCTGAGAACATGTTTGGTTTTCACTCTCTTTTTCTCTTGTCAGAAACATGCTAATGCAATGCAGACAGCTCTACTTTCCCTACTAGTTCGAGGTGAAAGGAAGAAGTCTGTCAAGGACAGGCTTCACTCCTGAGCAAGGCACAGAGAGTGTGAAGTTTTAATGGGCAGGAGCCTTATTGATGAAGTTATTTTCTGAGCACCGCTATGAAAAGAGCTGGTTCGAAGACAGTTTCAGGACATGCAATTATCCAGTTTGCCAGCTTAATGCATCCAACTTAACCTCATTTTTCTGAAGCATAAATCAATGTGGTAACTCTTTTGGAGGTGAGAGATGACATTTCATTCTTGCAGGTTTTTAAGCTTCCTCTTCTGCTTTAACTCCCCCAGTTCTGATAAGCAGGAATACCCCAAGGGCTAGAGGAAAGGGTGAGGCAGTTTCCACATTCCCAGAGTCACAACAGAATGGCAAATGTTTCTGAAACCTCTTTGCAATTTATGGCAAAATATTCCTTATTGCCTTCTTGGAAAAGGACTTGGAAATGCCTCTGTGATTTCTGTACAAGAACCTTTACTCACTTTATTCAAGCACCACAGAAGAATTCTGAAGTGTTGGCAGTGCTGATCTTCACCCCCGGTTTTCCTTCCAAGGAACTCATGTCCCCTGTTCATCTCTTCCAGCGTCTGTCACCTTCTCTACCCCCACATGGCCAGGGATATTTTGGTAACTATTCCGCCCTTTCCTCAGTCCTGCAGAGCTGCAGCTGCCAGAGCTGTGAGCTGGGTAATGCCTGTCCAGAAGTTCCTCAATAAGTATGTGCCATAAAATGGGAAAAAGATGGGAATTGCCCTGCTTTTCACTCACACACCTCCTCTCCTACCCCTGGCACTTCCAAGGGTCCGTGACTCAGTGGTGCTCAGCTGGCTGCACTGCAGCATCCGAGGGACAGTGGTGGCAGACGGCTACATGCTGAGCAGTGCTGAGCTAGGTCAGCTGCGGAGCAGCCTGGACCATGCAGCACTCTCAGTCCTCACCTCAGTGGTTCTCTACATGGTCTAGTCAGTCAGGGGCAGACTGCAATGGGTATATTGTGCACAGACAGAGGGAAAGGGGAAGGAAGGGAGGTGGTGGACTTGGGCTTTTTAACCTAAGAGAAAACTTTTCCCTGAGGATGTAAAATGGCAGTGGTGGCCCTTGGCAGAGCCACGTAGAAGGCAATTCCCTGCTGACCTGCTGGTGGGTCTCTCTTTGCCATTTCCTCATCCAGTATTTATGAGGGAGAAGCCAGAAATCAGAGAGGGTCTGATCATTCTGCCTTTTGTGACAGCTGGAGAAAGAGAGATGTGATCTGAAAACAGAAACCCTGCAAGTATTCTGCTGGCTTCCTTCTGGGCTTAGGATGAGCCACATGCCTGTAGTCTTATGATGTTTCTTGCCATAAAATGAAGATTATCATGTAGTCATCTCCCAGATCTTAAACAACTGCAGTTCATTCACACTTCCGAGGTGCTGTTAGGCCTGAGATGTGCTCGATACAGACCCTGAGCATCCCACTGAGACAGAAACATGCACTTCTCTGCTAAGTACCCTATGGCAGGTCCTGTCCCAGGACTGGGGGACACTGTTCCTACTCTTCCCTGGAAACAGCCCTGTCTGGGACATATGTATCTTTATCTTAGCACACCCTTCTGTCTCAGGTAGCTTTTCATTATTTTGTGATGTATCTAATATCCTCTCCCTTGACCTGTTGACTTGAGCTCATCAAGGTGGATGAGCATAGAAAAGGATGTTATTGTCACATGGTTTACTCTATTAATCTGAGGGTTAGGAGAGGAGAAGTTTGGAGAGTGTTTCTCAGGTTCATCAGCCAGGATGGATCATGAAAGGATGATGGTTTATGCAGTGTGTAAGTGAATTTAGTGCAGAGGGATACTGGTGTGAAGGAAATTTTGTGGTGAGTCAGCTGTGGGCCAGGAGCTGAACATAGCTTGAAGATGGGGAAGTGACTTGGTGCAGTGCTGGTGGAGGAGAGGGCAGCAACCACTCTCCCCACCCATGCCCAGTGCTGGGGTGTGCACAGAGCTGAACCTCAGGGTGCAGCGGGGGCTGCCCTCACGTGGATCACTTCAGGCGCTCTCACCTGCGGAGGGTGAATGTGAGAGCCTGTCCCTGTGTTGGCAGTGACAAGCAGTCAGACAAGCAGCAGCAGCGCTTCCTTGTAAACACTGGCAGGAAACTGTGAGGATAATGTCCCTTGCAGCAGCTGACGAGCCTGCTTTCCCCAGGTCCCTGGAGGGGGTGGGAGCAGTTAGCAGCTGTGGTTGTTGGGTTTTTTCCTTTTCATTTATATATATTTATTTTTCAGCCAACAAACTGCTGGGTGTTAATTTCTCTTGATTGCTGTGGCTCAGTGCAGCCCAGTTTGGAAAGACTGTCCCTCAAACAGGGTTTATTTAGACTCCTTCCTACTATGCATCACCCAAAAATCCAATAATTCTACTGTACCCAGCAGTGTGTCTGGCTTTTCTGGTGCTACAAAGAATTAAGCTGAAGTTGTGTAGTTTCTATATGAACTTGATGCAGCCAAAGGCCTGAGACTTCTGTCAGTGATCCCCAATGAAAGGTACTGAAGAGATAAAGAACTTCCAGTCATCCGCTCATCCTCACCACCCAAACCCAGTCCTATCTACTGGACCTAGCTGATTTCTGCAAGTAGCAGGGTGAACCTAGGAGAGATGAGACATGTCAGTGTGACTGCGTCACTGAGAAAGGTCCTCCTTTTCAGTGCTAGAAGGATGCAGCATCCCCCTAAATTCACCACACTTACACATCGTCCCTGAAAACCCGGAGTGGTGGTCAGGGAACTGTGCCTCTGTACACTGGCATGTTGTTATAGCACGTTACAGAGGCTGGAAAAGCTTGGAAGCAGCCCTGACCATCGAATTGGCTGGCGAAGCCTTACCATGGTGCTTAACATGGCCCTTATGTGCCACATGGAGATGTAAAGAGACCATCTAGAGCAAGCCTGGCCAGCTCCACGCTTTCTAGGGGTTCCCTGGCAATACCCTCAGCAGCTGGAGGGGGATGTTCTGCTGGTGGGTTTGTGTAAGTGAGTTGTAATGTGATGAACTTTGGGTATTGCGTGAGTCTCCCTGTATCTCCATCCTTGCCTTGTGCGAGAGCATCTGTGGGAGATGCAAACTGGCTAATGAGTCGTGGGGAGCTTGTGCCATGTCACCTTCCTCTCTATTTCCATAGTACTCTTCCATGCAAAGGAAGGATAAAAAGGGCTGACATTTGCATACAGGTGGAGAGAGGAAAATAACACATGTGATTCAGGTTGGTTATGCCTTCTGCAGGCTCTTTCCCCTCCCCACAGGACTGGCCTGTGGGCGAGTCTAGCTGCTCTGCTCTGCACTCTGAGCCCTTCTTCAAAGGTCTGTTCCCTGCCAGGATGCAGACATCCTTCCAGCTGCCTTTTCCAGCTGGTAAATCATCTCAAGCTGTAGGTAAGAGGAAGGGCACTTGGGAACTTTTCCCTTTAGTTCTCTTCCCTCCAGATGTGAAAGATATGTTTGTATTTTGTCTTCAGCATAAGGCAGACCTGGTCCAACTCTGGAATGTGAAGGAAGTATGAAAGACTGGCAGAGCCAGGGGAAAGCAGAATGAAGAGGGCTTCTGTGAAATGAGCCAGTAGAAATGTGCTTCAACCCACAGAGAGCAAGTGGGCCAGAGAGAGGGGACCTGGGCTTTGCTGTTGTCTGGGGGAAGAGATGGCTTCTCCAGCATGGAAAGCAGAAGATCTTTCTCATGTACCTGCTGTGAAGGAGAGGGGTCAGCACATAGCAGTGAGCAGATTGCAGCTGCCTGAAACAGTGCATCCTTTGGGTGCATGTGGGGAGAAGAGCAGCTATGCTTCAGAGGAACTTTAAGAATCTTTCTGGAGCTTCTCTCATGACCATTGGGAATAATGTTGCTGGAGATGAGATAGAAGCACACGATGATGATGCTTCTTACATACACATTTTTGCCCCTCTCCTTGCCCTCTTCAAGGTCATTTTAGCAGCCAGCCAGGAAGGAAGAACACAGCCCACTTTAGGAAGATGGAAAAACCCCTTCAGTTTCTATTCCGGCTGGCTTTGAGTGCTAGGAATGTGGATGATGGGGTCTGGAGCCAGGCTGGAACATGTTCCTCTGGCCTTTACCCTCTTCCTCCTCCCTCTTCCTGAGACACAACATGCTGCAAGCTCCAACAGGAGATGGTGCCTCTAAAAGGAACCTTATCACAAAGCACTCACCCCTTATCTGCAGCCTTCAGATGTGGATGTGCCACAGAGTGCTGACTGGGGATCTGCAGCAGCTGGCAGCAGCCTTCCATGTGCTGCTGAGAAGAGGAGGCTCCCTGGACCTCCCTCCCAGCCTGCCTGAAGCAGTGCATCCACTGAAGCAGCCATGCATGGTCAGGGGACTGCATTCCTCCCATCTCCTCCGAAAGTCACCAGCATTGCAGAGCAATCCATATGGATCTCTTCTGGCTGTGCTCTAGGCTAGGTATCCACAGCCCCATGGAGGGGGTCCTTCCGTGCCACAGCAGGATCATAGCCTCACTGAATACCTAAGGACTTAGAATTACATTTCCATGAAGCCTTGTACTGCTCCATCCTCCCCGCTCTTTGTATTCAAGTAAACCTACTGCTGTGGGCTGCAAGTGCAGGGTGGCAAACTCCAGAGAGGGAAAGCTTGGAATGCTCTGCCATTTCCTTGCCTGGTGAATGTTGCCCAGACAGGGCTATTGCTGGCTGCTTTCAGCCTTTCCTTCCTACCTCTCCAGCCTCTGACCAGCAGCAACAGCAGACAGAGGGGAAGCAGCCTCAGAGCCCAGCATTTGACCCTGATCAACTAATGGGGTGAGGGAGGGGAGAAGAGCCAGGGCTACAATCAGTTGTCTGAGTGAGGAAGAGCCTGTTTTGATTAGCTAGCAATTTTTGTGGTCATTTGGAGGAAAAGTTGCCTGTGTGTGTTCCCTCCTTCCCAAGGGAGATGTGAGCTGCGGGACGCCACCTCAAAACTTCCTGCAGTTGTTTGGGAGTGGGGAAAAAATATTCTGTAGTGACATCTTTCATACAGAAGAGGGGGGAGAGGATATTTCCAAGCTAAAGGGGATGGAGCATTTCCTCAGTATGAGGTCTGGGCATCAGCACCCTGCACAGTAGCTTCTTGCTCCCATCACTTGTTCACAGATCATCCAGAGCTTCCCCTGCCTGATAGCTAACAATCAGCTCCTTGCCTCCGAGGCTGGCAGTTCCACGCACTGTGGGTTGCTTTATGGAGCCAGGAAGGTGGGAAGGTTGCATTGATGTGCCAGCTTAATTGACTGCTGGCAAAGAAAAGGGGATGTGCTGATGGATGGGAGGCAGCTGCCAACTCCAAATGCCAGCACTGGCATCACAACTGCAGCAAGAGAAAGGGCCAGGAGCAAGCTGTGGTGGTGGTGGGGAAACAAGCCTGTAGCATAACTATGTGAGGGGGTTAGTGCAGAACTCAGTGTTGGAAGCCTCGGGATGTGGCAGGCCAGGTGGCTGGGAGGCTTGACTGCAAGGGCAGTGCTCCGAGTCCTCATCCGGAGCCTCCTGGGAGCAGGACAGCAGGACAGCAAGCTGTGTGCTTTCTGCTTACTGCTGGCAAGCCTTGAAGCCAGGTGCTAAAGGCACAGCTCCCCACATCTGGAATTGCAGGAGAGCAATGTCAGCCAGTTCACAGGCCGAGCAGGGAGAGATCCGCTTGGTTTCTGGAGCGGTGGCAGCTGGAGGTCATCTATGGTCATCAGTTATGGCAGAGACATCCCTTCATCTTGAACCCATGTGTATATTTGTGTGTGTGTATGGGGCTGACAGCTTGGCACAGCCCAGCTGGTGTGCTGGAGGGTGATGGGACACGCTGTCCAGACACCTGTCACTGTGCCTGGCCATGGCTGTCACTGCTGGGCTTCCCCTTCTGGCTTTTGTGTTGATAAGGATTTGCCAGGTCACCTTGGGTGTAAGCAAAGAGGTGCTAGGTTGGGCAGATCCTGCTGCAATCCTAGCTACTCACAGAAGCCTCCTGTACTCCAGATCAGCCCTGGTTTTGATGCCCTAAATGCTGTTGCTTTCTGCCTTTCTCTTAGCAAGCTAATGCTGCTGAGAGAGCCTTGCTACGAATATTTTTCCTTGGTGTTCAGTTTTGGGTTTCTCTAATTGCGTCCAGATACATTCTATACATGTCCCTCACCTCATCCCCAATGATCCTCACCACTTTCCTCCTCATCCCCCTCCTGACATCCAGCAGATGATCAGAACTCATCCTGAAGGAGACAGTTGCCAAATTCTTTCTCATTAGTCTTGTCAAAAGTGCTTGCATCACCCATGATATTTAGGCTACAGATGGGAGATGGGATCTGTAATGAAATCCTGATGTTCAGATCATCTCTTGTCTCTGTGGTAGGCAGAGGCTTAGGTTCAAATACCAATCATTTGCTAAATATGTGGACACCAGACTAATGCAGACACTGAAGTGCCTGGGGTTTTGGGAAGATCCAACCTGAACCCAACAGATATTCTTGGAAGTTTAGTGAAAGGAGGTGAAATCTTCCATTTTGTGAGATTTCAGCTGTGTCAGACATGGAAGGGGTAAGTCAGATCCCATGACTCTGAGTTCATGCTAAGCCCTGAACTGATGGAGCAGGCTCTTATCTGGGTTTCATATCAGGCTTTCAAATATGAGGAGGTCAAGTTCAGTGTCCTGTATTTGCATCATTCCATGCTCAGTTTAACCTTGGGTTTTTGAGGCATCCCACCACTGTTGCCAGGCTGCTGAGGTGACAGCACTGAGAAGAGTTTGAAGTCGCCTGAAGTTGGGTTTCAAAACAGCCAAGATGTTTTTTAGCCCATATTGCTCTAGAAGAATTTGTCTGCAGCTTAATTCCCTATTCCCTTTGTGAAAGGGAAACATCGTAAATGCAAAGAAAGAAACTAATAGTGTTAGTTAAAGCAGAGAATCATTTAGTCTTGGTGCTAAAGCTTTCTGAAATGAGAACTTTAACATTGCCTAGGAAGCATGTCCTGCCCTGCTGGTTCTCCTTGCCTGCTCCCATATGTTGCAGCTGTTCGTGGTGTCTCCATCCTCTGCCTGCCATGCTTGGGTCCTCATTTGTTTCTTGCTCTGCCAGAGCTTTCCAGGGTCAGGGATCTGGCTTCATTTATAATCACTGATGACACTTCATAATAATTCTGCTTTAGCTTAGACTGCTCATGGAAAAGACACTCATTATAGTAAATGCAGACCACTGAAGCACTGCACTGGTCCCTTTTCCATCCCTTGCAGTATGGCTTGCTCTGCAGGGCAGAAACCTAGTGCTGTGTTGCAGTTATACCACTCTGCTAGTACTCTTTCTTGGGGGAGAAAAGGCAATGTCAGCCATTCTTGATCCCTGCTGTCACCTCAGCACGAGACTGCACCACTTCTAAACTCCCAGCTTGTCTAGTGTTTGCTCTGCATCTGTGCCAGCGCACATCCAGCATGGACTCCACCACAGCCTGGATTCTTCCCTTGTGCACAGCTCTCATCCTGTGCTCTGGAGGCATCAAGCATGAATGAGGCTCAACAGCATCCAGAAGCAGATACCCTGAGAAACTCAGCCCTTCTAAATTCACTGTTGGTACTTTGAACCAGTTCTACAGGCTGCCAGGAGTGGAAAAGAGTGTGCCACGAGGCTGGCTCCACATAGCTACTGCTTGCTTGGAGCTTTCTAATGTAGATACAGCCTGTGTGTGCACAGTCTGTCATTACATCAGAGAAGGCAGCAGAAGTTGAAGAATGATCCAGACTGTAGAGGGCAAGGCAGGAGAGGTTGAATGAGCAGGCTAGGAAGTGAGTTCCCAAAAGACTCAGCTTCTTTTAAATCTGACCAAGAAACCAAGCAGAGTAAATATGAACAGTTAAAGCAGCTCCCATTTCTGTTTAGTATGGTTGCTTTACAGAAGCTGCTTCAGTATAGCTTCTTATTGCCTGGCTCTCTGGTGGCGGGATGAAAAAGCAGAACTGGGATTGGGAAAGCACAGGGTAGAGACAAGCACTAAAAAAAATATAAATGGACATGGTAGGATAACTGAGTATAAAAATAGCCCATTTTAGTTATTTCGGCTACTTCTGCACTGTAGAAGTAAAGTGAATTCAGAGAAAACTGATTAGAATGATGGAGAATAACCTGGAATAAATGAAAAGTTTGAAATTCTTTCCTTTAAGGGGAAGACATTAAATGAGGCCTCTAAAGTAATATGTGAGCTAGAAAAAGATGAGAGCCATCTATATTTCTCCTGCTGTATTCAGCAAATATATGGAGCAGTCAGTGAAATTGAAAAGGCAGCAAATTCCAAATGCATTCAAGAAAATACTCTTTCAGACAGGAGGTATTCAGACATCCACAGACAACACAATTTAAGGGCAGTTTGGAGGTTTATGTGAGCTCTAAGTGTACCCAGAGTTACAAGGGAGACAGCAGGAGCTTTGGAAGGTTAAAACCTCACTTCTGCTTCCAAGTTTAAGTCAATCTCTCACTATTACACATTGAGGTGAAGTCTTCCAAGGAGGTGGGTTATCATCCTTGTGCCCTATGTGAGGAGAGCAGTAAATCAAGAGAGAGTGATGGCTCCCATTCCCATCAGGATTAAAAGGAAAAGTTGAATAGATACATCAGCAAAGCCATTTCACGAGGAAAATAGCAAAGACTGGGCTTTAAACAAGTAGCTTTGTTTAAATAATTCTGTCAGCAGTGTACTTTTCTGGAGAGAAACACCATAAAATATTTGCTGATCACATGATGCCAAGAGACGAAAAGGTTTCATTAGGACTTTGTTGGCTTTTGTGTGAGCATCCTGCAATGCCATGGTGGCATCTGGATCCATTCCAGCTCTGACAGACAGAGCCCTAGGATAAGATGCCTCTTCCTTCCCAGGGGAAAAGGATAAAGACCTGCCTGAGGAACTGTGTGGCCTTTTAAAGCACTTCCTAATATCTTTTGCTTTTTTTGTCTGGTTGGTTGGTACAGGTTTGCTGCAAAGCAGGAGTTGGAAGATTAGTGTCAAGGACAGAAAAGCCCTATACTATGAATAAGATGGGGGACTTCCCTCTACATTGATTTGAGCCAGGGCTCAACCTCAGGCACAGAGGGGACAGCAGCAGGTTTTCAGAACACCCTTGCATTTGTCTAAGCATACAACATCCCTGTCAAACTCTTATTATTCTTATTGCTATGATAATGATAATACTATTATGTTATGCCCCTAAAAGAGCTGTGCAAATCTCCTACTTCTCCCAGGCTGCAGCTCTGGGGAGTTTCGCCTTGAGACCTGGCACCAGGCAGCATTTCCTGTTGAATTTCTAATTAAAGTGGCAGCCTTTAGGGACTGTGCTCCTGCCCAGCATATATTAATGGAGCTTTAAGAATGCTTTAGGTAGAGATGCTTTTAATAAACGTCTTTGTTCTGACTTAGTTCATTTGTCTAGAATGTATCTACAACCACAGCAGGAATTAACTTGTAACACTTCCATAAAGAGAATTCATACTTGCATAAATATAATCTACACTGCTCGTTGGTTAAAAACCAGTTTTCCCTGGCCCAGATTCTTCATGCAGATACAAGATGCACCCAGGCACTTCCCCATGGGAAGGTCACATGGGAAGCTGCTGGCTGCACTTCCCCAGCAGCTCCTCTTCCTCCCATTTCTCTCTGTCTGCTCAGTGAAGGTTACAGGAGGGAGGAGGTCTTCAGAGGTGTATTACTCAGGGAGTTATTTTCACTGTGTTGTTCTTTTACAAGCTATCTTCTCTAAGGTTGCAGTACTGAAAAGGTTACATTGCTGTTATTGCTCTAAAAGGTGGTTGTGTCCCTGTTACTTGTCCTGGGCCGGATGCGACATGTGTGACACACTGCAGGCAAGTGAGTTTGCATCACTGTGCAATGAAATCTTGTGCTGTGCTACAAGGGACCAAAGAGCAGCCTACCCAGCAGCCTGGCACTCCCTTCTTCCGGGTTTGTCCAGGGCTGCAGTAAAGAATCTTCATTTCGATGGTGTGAAGTGCAGCAGTTTCATCTGCCCTGTTGGAAATGGTCCTAGTGAGAAGTAACCGCTCAAAGTGGATCAGTGGAGGCTTTGCAGGGAAATGCTCAGCCCATCTGCAAATCAGGCCATTGTGCTGAGCATCCTCAGGCTGTAAACTTCAGTCTCTGATAAAATACAGTGTCACCAGGATTGCAGGCAGAGGAGCTGCATTATCTTTGCTCACTCTCTCTGCCTCGTGGCATATGAAACCATTCCAGTCTCCAGGCCTGCCAGCTCACTTCTTTTCGTGGCTGTTACAATCACTAACAGCATCAAAAAGTCAAGGGTGGAAGTTGTGCTTGGTTGCTGTGGTTGTAATCGAATTAAAGTAGAGCATTGAGTTAGGTGGCAAGTACTCAATCTCCCTGCAGACCTGAGCCATCCTGCCAGACTGTTGGGCTTTTGTACACAAATGTAACCAAACCTAAGGCAGATGGAGCATATAGAAATCTACGTTATCTCTGTTTAAAAACAGGAAGAAAAAACACCATCCTTTCAGTCAACAGCAAACTGATCCTTTGAACAAATGCTAGCAGCAAAGGTGAAATCTGTGAGCAGCAGGTCTTGTAAAGCACCCGAAGGATCCATTCCATTCTGGGGTGTGCATTTTTTCGTGCAGGTTCTTTCAGTCTTACGGGCATCCAGATAGGGCTTCATAGCAGGTTAACATGCTATGCTTTACTCTCTGGATTGCAGTGCAAACTGGATTAAAGACATATCAATTGATGAAGAGTAAACTGTGTGAGTTGTGGAGTTCAGCAAGTTTGCACTTTCTTGGCATGCCCTAGTGAGTTTATGTTGTATCTCAGGTGTGATCATAGGAATCTCTAAGTACTTTAAGTGACAATCTTGGAGTTTTAAATGCCTGTTCTGAACTTTAAACTCACAAATTCAAGTGTGACTGAAAGAAATCTGAAGCCAAAGGTCACTGCTAATCTCTTCGGTGACAGCTTCTCTAGAATGTGAACTAGGGCTGCTTCCAGGCAAGCTGGATTTGGAAAAGACAATTTTCCTGCTCATTGGAAGGGTCTGTTCTCTTGATCTGATTTCTTCCTCCCGGGTTCTGGCATTGTGTTTATGGATACAAATCTTAGTTCTCAGGGTAAGGCTCTTTCCTATAGGTAAATGGGGGCAGGGAGGCACTGTGGCAGACCAGACATTCATTTAGTCCTCTCTCCTACTCTTAATAGTGATGAAGTGCTTCATGTGATGAATTCCGACCAAGCAGCTCTGAAGTAGTCTGCTCACAGGTAGATTTGTTCCTCAGGGATTGTTTTTTATTAAGCACTGCAAAGGAAGAATATAAACTTTTTTTTTTTTAAGTTCTTATTAGCCATTTATTTATTTAGGCATGTATTTAATATCCTGCCGAGTTCCTGGCCTGCAGGATTCCTGGCAGTGCATTCCACAAGCTAAACTGCATGTGGCTTGCAAGAAAGAGGATTTCCTCTCATCAAGTCCTCCTTCACTTTGCTAAAAACTCATCTTGCCTTTGGGCAAGAGAGGATTGTTAAGAGCATTAAGCCTATCCCATACCACTGATGTCTTTCTGGGGTACTTGTGTCTTACCTGCCTGTCACCAGCCTGTCCCAGAAGGTGTCCTGTAGTAACTGGGTTTTAACTTTACCTCTCAACCAGGTAAAGCTACCACAGAGTGGAAGGCAAACAACTTCTGAGCAGGTTGTGACATGGCCCAGCTTTGGGACCTGGTGTTCCTGCTGGGAGGAAAGAAGGTTGGGATCCCCTTCCTCAGGACACCTATTTATACAACTTCATTTCTTTGCCATGCTCCAAGGGAAAGGGTGTTGCTGACCTGGGTAACAGCATAACCTGATCAATAATGCCCTCAGGATTCTCTCTCATTACTTGTCCATGCTAATGGGCTGGATTGAATTTGTGCTGGTGGATTAGTGCACTCAAGTGGGTGCTTTCCCACTCATAACTCAGTGGAGGTTTGATGAGACCACAGATGAGGTTCCTGTGACATGGGCTGCAGCCTGGACTTACCTCCAGCACCTGAGTCATGCATTGATTACCTCACCATGCTGCTCAGCTGCCTTTTCCAGCCAGGATTACCTTCACTGAGTGCCAGTTCAGCACAAAGCCACAAGGACCAGCCTCTCAGGCCACTCACTGCCCCTTCTTGATGCTATTTCTAGGCCTTGAGGCTCCAGTTTCAAACCAATTGTGTTTCTTGTCTTCTCCTCAGGTATTTTTGCCTCCTTTCTCCTCAGCCTCCCAGATACTTCTTTCCCTAGGTGTATCTATGTATATCTTCTGAGCTAGACAGGTCTTTTGCCTGATGACTGTGGTCATTCTTAAATGCCCAAAAAAGCCTGTGACCTGTTTCCAGAAATGATTCATTGCTGGCTTCTCAGAAGAACTACAGTTCCCAAAGATGCAGATAAGAGCCATGAGAGATTAAAACCCAAAATGCCTAAGCAGGTAAGATACCTAATTCCCGCTGAGAATGAGCCGCCTAACCTACTTACAGCTCTGGGGCTTGACTTTCTGTCTTTTTCTAAAGGCATTTAATTGTGTTGAGAACATATAAAACCTGAGCTGTAGGTATATGAGAACATCAGCTCCATGGAAAAGCAAAGGGTCACTTCCTCCAGAGATCTTGAAGTCCTGGCCCTGTCATTGTGTTGCTGCCCTAGGAGGTGAGAATACCATCATTGCTCCGCACAAGAGGCAGTAGCCAGCTCTAGTCTCTGCTAGCTAGCACCCATGGGAGCCAGGCTGAGAGACCTAGGCTGGTTCAGCCTGGAAAAGAGAAGGCTCCTGAAGGGGTGACCTTAGAGCAGCTCCAGTGCCTAAAGGGGCTACAGGAAACCTGGAGAGGGGCTTTGGACAAGGGCCTGTAGGGAC